>CAUYRT010087511.1:0-64830 GCA_963574885.1 Lepilemur ruficaudatus | reverse complement strand
CTGGTTTTGGTGTGGGGATGATCCAGGATTATGTTGTGACTAATGTATGTTAGTTACTTGTACATTTTTTTTGGATCTTTGCAAGGGGAAAACTACAAGTAATGAGTTTTATATAATTAATTTAAATTTGTTACAGGTTTTTGTTCAGGATAAACAATTTTTCAACCTTGAGTAAAAATACTTGCAACAGTTTATTGATAAGGTGACTGTTTCACCTTAGGATAACTGTTGCATGCCAATTTGTGTGTGTGTGTGTGTGAAAACACTTGAAAATTGAATTAAAAGATGTAAATTTAAAATTGGTTGTGTATCTAATATGCCCCAGGTTCAGTAAATAAACGGTTCTTTTTAAAAACAGTCAGTACTCTGTGTTTTATATATTGATGGTTAATTCACATTTGTTAAATAGCAACTTTCTGTTCTTATTTGAAATGAGACATCTCCATATTTTCTGGGTAATTATGCCTGTTACTTTTTATTTTTATAAACTTGAGGATAGTAAACAGGAACCAAATTTTAGTTTCCACACACGTGTTCCTGTGTGGTTTCTCAGATGGGTTAGTGTTAAAATCTTATGCATTTTTTTATTTGGGGAAAAAAAAGTTTGAATTATTTTCACTTAGCCACCTGGTTTATGGATATGGGAAATAAGTTTAAGAGAAATTAATAATTTGCCCAAGGCCCCTAACATAAAGAGTGAAAGTAAAACCAGAGACAAGATCTCTGACTATCTAAATTGTTCCTTTTCTGCTGCTTCATTAAGGCATGCTAGTGATAAAAGAAGCTACTGTTAATTGAGCACTGTATAATATCCTGAGTTGATGCTAAGCACTTTACACGGTCTATCTTATTTATGCCTCAAAACGGCCATTACCTTGGGTGAAATCATTTTATAATTGAGGAAATAGGCTTGGAAAGGGTCCCGAGCTCATAAGACTAGTAATAGTAGGAGAGCCCAAAAGGCAGACACAACTATGCAGTTTCCCTATGCCTTTATTTTCAGAGCTGTCTGTCCCATTTTATTTTATTTTTTTGAGACAGAGTCTTGCTCTGTCACCCTGAGTAGAGTGCAGTGGTATTATTGTAGCTCACAGCAACCTCAAACTCCTGGGCTGAAGTGATCCTTCTGCCTCGGCCTCCCCAGTAGCTGGGACTACAGGTGCATGCCAACATGCCCGGCTAGTTTTTTCTATTTTTGGTAGAGATGGGGTCTCGCTTTTGCTCAGGCTGGTCTTAAACTCCTGAGCTCAAGCAATTCTCCCGCCTCAGCCTCCTGGAGTGCTAGGATTACAGGTGTGAGCCACTGCGCTGGCCCTGTCTGTCCTATTTTAGAAAACAATTGTCAAAGGTGTTTTGAGGATGTGATGGTTATTTCAGTGAAAATGTTTCTTCAGGCTTTTATCTTTTTTTTTCTTAATTCTTAGGACTCAGGCTTTTATCTTAATTTAGTTTGAGATGACTAGAATCTGCATGAGTACTATTTATTCCCGTTTATTCATCCCACAAATATTTGAGTGACTGCTGTGTGCTATAGTTATAGTCACTGGAATAAAGAAAATACAGAAAAGACCCCATTACTGTGGGTTTTATCTTTTAGTGGAGGAGGTGAATGTAATAAATATGTAAATTATATAGCATATTAATGGTAAGTGCTAAGGAGGGAAATGAACCAGGCTAGGGGTTTTAGTGATTAGGAAAGGAAGGCACCACTGTGAAGGTGACATTTCAAAAGTTCTGGTGGATGTAAGGGAGTGTAGGGATGAAGGGAGAACGTCCCCTTTTGCCTCTGAAGTTTGCTGAAAAATCAACCGACAAAAGGCAGATTAACAGGAGAAAAGGCATACAAATTTATTTGATGATGGTTTTACATGACACAGGAACCTCCAGAATGAATACCTAAAAACACAGGTAAAAGTATTCATTTTATGCTTAGGGTTCAGTGAAGCATGGACACCTGTGTAGACAAAAAAGGGTGTGATGTAATGCTAACAGACTGGGGAAACCCAGCAAGGCCTGTCCAGATTCTTCTTGGCCTCTCTGTGCAGCATTCCTTCCTTCTGGGTATGGGGCAGGATCCTTTCTGAAATGGGGAATCTTATGACCTACAATCATAACAAGGTAGGTTAGATAATTTCTTTATGGTCAGTTTTTACACAGAAGGGTGAGGGAAAGTTATAGAGCAATATTTTTAGGTTTTAATGGCTGGCTTTGGTGAAAAGGGGGTTCCAGTTTCTATGACCCTCCTTGGGTAAGAAGGATTCTAATTTCTACGGCTAGCCTTAGCATGAGGGGGAGACACAGGAGGGCAGGAAACGGTCAGAGAGAAACTTTTGCTTCTGAGGCCTCCATTTTGGGGAATCATTTTCTGAGCCCCAACCGGAGCAAGCTCGGCACATAGCTGGGGCGGAGCGGGGGGTACGTCCTCAGAACCCAGTCCACAATGAGTGGTCAATAAAAGCTTGCCTAATGAATGGATGCGTGGACAAATGGCCCAAGAGCCAATGGTGAACACAGGAATGGGAAGACAGTGTTCTCGTTCAGAACGCTGACCATAACTTCCTGGAGAGTAAACCAACATTTATTATGTACCAGCCACTGGATCCCCACCATCAGCCCTATTCTGCATGTCTACTAAACTGCGGCTCTGGGGCTGGGGTACATTTCTCTGCCCAGTCCCGCCAGCTCTGCTGTCCTTTGGCCTGGACGCAGTGTTGTGCTGCCACCTGCCTCCGACTGGCGGAGAAAGTTGGGGAGCCGGGCCAGAATCCGTCCCGCCAAAATTCCTGCTTGGCGTGCAAAAGCGCCGGGCGCCAAAGAGGCTGCGCAGGGCGGGTGGAACTAATCGGGCCCGGCCCCCGCCGCCCGCTTTCACGCTCCCGCGGTCGACTTTTCTTCCCTCCAGCGGCGAGGGCGCCTTCCCAGCCCTCCGGAACTCTGCAGCTCCGGCGCGGCTTCCGGCCGGCGAGTGAGCTGCCGGAAGCGGAAGTGCTCGCTGGTGGCGCACGGGGAGCGTCCGGGTGGAGGCGGCTCCGCAGACGGCGGAGCAGCGAGCCATGGAACACGTGACGGAGGGGTCGTGGGAGTCGCTGCCAGTGCCGCTGGACCCGCGGGTGCTGGGCGCGCTGCGGGAGCTGGGCTTCCCGCACATGACGCCGGTGCAGGTATCCGTCCCCAGGGCCCAGGTGTGAAAGTGAGGCTGGGAGCGGGGCAGGCACCTGCTTGTGGGACGCGGCCAGTAGGTGGTCGAACCAGGACCCGGGCCCTGGGGTTCTCATCCCACAGCTGGGACTGTGCCACGTCGCCAGGCTGCCCAGACTCCCGCGATGTGAAGTGGGATAGTGGCCGGCGGCGGCGCACCCACGCCGGGATCTCGCTCCACCGCACCCCACCCCGCCCTTGGGTGCTGGGGACCTAGTGCCTGGTTCATATCCGGGCCCTGCCCGCTCTAGCTGTGAGACCTCGGACACATCACTTAATCTCTCTGTGCTTCGTTTTCCTTCTCTGTGAAGTGATGAAAATAACATTACCTGTCTCATAGGGTGGTTGTGTGGATGAAATAAAACAATGTCGGCAGATTATAGGCGCTCAGTAATACATGTTACCTATTGTTACTGTGTCACAAAATGAAGCACCCTGACCCAATTAATTCATTTGTTCAAGAAGTATTTCTTGAGGACCTGCTATGTATCAGGTCCTTCTAGGCCTTAGGCAATGATGGTACCTATTCATGGGCTTATTTTCTAGTGCAGAAGCTCCAGAAGGAAGTAAAGAATAAGATAATTTCAGCTGGTGTTATTATAAAGGAATAAGACAGACTGTTGTGTGTTAGGGGAGGCCTCTCTCAGGAGCTGTCATTGAGCTGAGACCTGAGTGATAGAGAAGGAGCTGGCTGTGGGGTGATTGGGGGCAGATAATACCAGCTTCAAGAAATGCCAGCCCATCTGCCATGGGGTTGTCTGGAAGTGAGCTTTGAGCAACAGAAAGAAGACCTCTGTGGCATCGAGAGTAGTTTAAGAGCTGAGCAAAGCAGGGCCTGGACTGTGTAGTGTCTTGTGGGGGCTTGGATTTCATTCTCAAGGTAGGGGGAAGCCATCTTATGTGGGTTTGAAACGTATAAGAAGGGAAGGGCTGTGATCTCTGTGTAGAGAATGGCCTTTAAAGGGGTAAGACGAGAAGCTGGCAGGTCAATTTGGAGGCCGTTGTGAGGTGAGGGCTGGTGGTTGAGTGGAAGCAGCGGACATCGAGGAATCGGATTCATGATAGCATTATGGTTGCTGAGAGACTGGAAGTGAGGGGGTTATGAAGGAGGAATGTAGGGGGACCTGAAGGTTTTGTTCTTAGTAGCTGGGTGTTTGGTGTTACTATTTCCTGAGATGAGGAAGTCTGGAGGGGTGGGTAACAGGTTTCGGAGGGAAAACACAGAGTTCTGTTTTAAACTGTTGAGTTGGAGATGTCCATAAGATTCCCAGGAAGGATGTGGAGCAAGCAGGCAGGGCCGCAGAGAAAGACTGGGGTGCCGTGTGCCATGCCTTGGGAATGTAGTGCAGACAAGACCCAGTCTCTGCCCTCGGAGTTTGCTGCTTAGAGCTCTCCCTCTGCTCCAGTGGTCACCAGACACACATGGCTATTGAGCACGTGAAATACAGTTGGTCCAAATTCAGATGTACTCTAATTATAAAACAATGCACTGGATTTTGAAGAGTTCATATGGAAAAAGCATAGAAAATAGCTCTTTCATTTTTATAATGATATTGATTAAATTTTGGAGTGGCAGTGCTTTGGATGTATTGTATTAAAATTTATTTCACCTGTTTCTTTTTACTTTTCTTACTGTTGCTATTAGAAAATTTAAAATTACGTATGTGGTTCACATTATGTTTCTATTGGACAGCAGTGGTCTAGAGCAGGGTCCCCAACCTTGCCACTTTTGATATTTGGGACTGGAAAATTTTTTGTTGTGGGAGTTGTCCTGGGCATTATAGGATGTAGCAACACCCTTGGACTCTAACCACCACGTGATAGCATCCCCCTATCCTGGGTTTTGACAACCAAAAATGTCTCCAGACATTGCACTGTTCCCTGGGTCGTTAGGAGGTTAGAAATCACCCAGGTTGAGAACCACTCGTGTAGAGGCAGTTGGAGAGGGATGACATCTGCTGCGATGCAGTTGAGCTCAGGCTTTGGGGACCAAGAGCAACCTTGAGGCAAGACCTGAGACCAAATGGCCAGGCTTCTCAAAATCTGGAGACACTCCACAGTGCTTAAAATGACAGGGTTCATTTGGATCATTCTTCTGTGGTACTAGAACTAGAAGGGACCTTACCATGCAATGTCTTCAACTGCTTCCTGGTCCAGAGTGGAAAAGTAGGAGAGACGGGACTAGAATTCAGGACTCCCAGCTCAGGTTGCCGTCCCTACCATACCGTCTGTGCTGCATGTTTGATTCAACTCCTCAGTGGTGCCTTGGTTAATCAGAGTCCGCTTTGTGGTGGGGTCTGCTGTGACTTAGCCACCCAGTATGTTCTAGGGCTTTGGGTCTCGCCTGTGAGTTCATAGCATTCTTTAACCAGTGCTTTGCAATCTCTCTCTAGTCTGCAACCATTCCTCTCTTCATGAAAAACAAAGACGTCGCCGCAGAAGCGGTGAGTACCTCGTGTACATCAGCCTGTCCTCGTGTTTTCCCTCGAATGAACTGTGAGAACAAAAAGCAAAGCAAAACTTCCTCTCCCTTTGCAGGTCACAGGTAGTGGCAAAACACTCGCTTTTGTCATTCCCATTCTGGAAATTCTCCTGAGAAGGGAAGAGAAGTTAAAAAAGAGGCAGGTGAGGAATTGCAAAAGTGATTTATTTCTATTTAGTCATCAGTTCACAGCTGGGTAAGAAGCTGGTTAGAATCTTGAATAACTAAAAGGCAGTCAACATCATTATTTGTGGAGTCTGTGTTTGTAAATTTGCCTGCTCTTTGAAATTTATAACCCGTAGTTTGATGCTCGGGGTGCTTTCACGGTCGTTCGTGGCTGTGGGCAGAGCTGCCTTTCATTTCAGTTCTCAGACTGCACACTGTGTCCTTTTTGTGGTCTATTTAGTGCCATGGTTTTCACATTTTTGTGCTTTTTGTTGGTGGTCTTGCTGTTTTAAATGGCCCCGTAGTAATGTAGTGCTGAGGTGCAATATAGTGCTCATAGTCCAAGGAGATTACGATGGGCAGACGAAGTACATGTGTTAGATAAGCTTCGTTCAGCCATGAGTTATGGAGCTGTTGGCCATGGGTTCAATGTAAATGAATCAATATATGTAAAATATGATGTCTTTAAACAAAACATGCAGCAAGGGTATATACTGATCAGTTAATAAAAATGTTATGTCCAGAGACTGGCAGGAACCTAACCCCATATTTCCCCTAGGATCAATGGTCAGTATTTGCCAACTCAGTGTTTGCAGTGACTTTATGAAGCATAACTGCGTGAATAATGACCAGTGACCTTAATTCAAAGTAATTGATGTATGCTATGACCAGATGTTGCTGCTAAAGTCCAGGAGGTGCCGTTTCTCTGGGAACTTTCCTCTGTGAGGTGGCAGGTGCGGGGCTTGTGTGTTCAGCTCTGGGAGTCCCTGGTGCAGCTAACCATGTCCGTTCCCTCCACGTGGGTAGGTTGGAGCCATAATCATCACCCCCACTCGAGAGCTGGCCATCCAAATAGACGAGGTCCTGGCGCATTTCACGAAGCACTTGCCACAGTTCAGGTGAATGGGATGGAGTATTGCTGTTAGCCATGGGCTGCTGTTTTGCCCAACTTGCTCAAAGACCCGTTTCTTGTTTTAGCCAGATTCTTTGGATCGGTGGCAGGAATCCGGGAGAAGATGTTGAGAGGTTTAAGCAGCAAGGGTAAGTTTGCTTGCTTCCACTTTTCTTTGCTTGTTCTTGGCGCTGAACCCAAGAGAAACTGTGGTATGATTTAGCCCTAACTGTGAGTGTAAGTGGGGTCGGCTTGTGAGGAGCTGGCCAGTAGGCGCCCTCGATACTCATCTCCAGTTGATAGTTACCTGGCTGGACTCCGGGCTCAGAATCGCCAAGTTTTGAGTTTTTTGAAAAGAAGATGGGATTCTAGATTTGCATCTGTAATTTCCTGATTTTTAATCTGTTGGCATGTAATTCGCATTTTAAAGAAATTTCTTATAGATCAGCCCGTCTGTGGGGCCACATGTGGCCCTCAGTCTGCCAGTTTGTGGCTCTCTAATTCTGTCAGCATTTCATTTTATTATACAGGGGAGTTACCTGGGACCTAAAGAGGTCGAATAACTTGCTGTAGGTCAGAGGTTGGCAAGTGTTTTCTGTAGAGGGGCAGATAGATGGTAACTATTTTAGGCTTTGTGGACCATATGGTCTGACACAGTTACTCAGCTGCTGTTGCAGTGTGAGGGCAGTGACAGACAACATGTGAAGGGATGAGTGTGACTGTGTGCCAAGGAAACACTTGTCAGAGACAGCCGGCAGGCCAGGTTTGGACTGGGGGTAGAGTTGCCCGTGGGTCCCGGGTCTTAGCCCGGAGCCAGGACTCGTCTCCCCGTGGCCCTTGCTGTCTCTGCCCTGCAGCGCTCTCTTCCAGTCTCCTGGTCATCTTTCTCTTCACTGGGACTTAGATGACTGGTAGGGGTATGAAACCTGGTGTTAACCATCACCAGTATTCCCAAGATCCAGAGTATGGTAGATGTTAACTTTCTTTCCACAGCGGGAACATCATTGTGGCCACACCAGGCCGCTTGGAGGACATGTTCCGAAGGAAGGCTGAAGGCTTGGACCTGGTCAGCTGTGTGCGTTCCCTGGATGTCCTGGTGTTGGATGAAGCAGACAGACTTCTGGACATGGGATTTGAGGCAAGGTAACGGGATTTTGGACTTCTGGCTTTGGATGGGTGGGTGATCCTGGTAGAAAAGGAGAGCAAAATGGGATTCCGCTACCACTTCCTGACTACGTGTTTCTGTTAACCACATTGCAGTTTCAAACCATGGGGTAGTTTGAGCCTTCAGATTCTACCACACAAATTTAATTCCAGTTCTTCTATCTTTTTTTTTTTTTTTTGAGACAGAGTCTCGCTCTCTTGCCCAGGCTAGAGTGAGTGCCGTGGCATCAGCCTAGCTCACAGCAACCTCACACTCCTGAGCTCAAGCGATCCTTCTGCCTCAGCCTCCCAAGTAGCTGGGACTACAGGCATGCGCCACCATGCCCGGCTAATTTTTTCTATATATTTTTAGTTGGCCAATTAATTTCTTTCTATTTTTCAGTAGAGATGGGGTCTCGCTCTTGCTCAGGCTGGTTTCGATCTCCTGACCTTGAGTGATCCACCCGCCTGGGCCTCCCAGAGTGCTAGGATCACAGGCGTGAGCCACCATGCCTGGCCTGTTTATGCTGCTTTTTGCCACCTGGCATTTTTATATCATATTTGCATGTGGACCTTTTATTCTTCCTCTCCTCTCCTCTCCCCTCCCGTCCCCTCTCCTTTTCTTTCCTTCCTTCCTTCCTTCCTTCCTTCCTTCCTTCCTTCCTTCCTTCCTTCCTTCCTTCCTTCCTTCTTTCCTTCCTTCCGTCCTTCCTTCCTGATTTTTTGATTGTGGTCACTGAGAAGATTGACTCTAGATTTAAGACATCCAATTATTAACACCCTTGGATGAGTTGGAAAATGACAGTCTGCTTATAAAATCTCTTTGAAAACGGTAAAGATGGGAACAAATACATGTTTAGTAAGAGGGCAAAGAAGAGGGACCTGGGTGGGGTTCAAAGGTGGTTTTGGTGGGTCTCTGATGAGCCTCTCCTCTCTCCACTGCAGCGGAGCTCCCGCGGTCCTCAGCGGTGAGGCTGGCCTCCCTGCGTGACCTGCCCGCTCAGCTCCTGGAGCTGTACCAGCAGGGCTTTTCACTGGCGGCCCTGCACCCCTTCGTGCAGCCCACTTACCAGCAGGAGAAGACGCCCCTCGAGCACATCTTTAGGGCCATCCTGATCAAGAAAACCGACAGGTAAGGCCTCCGTGGATGAATGGTTAGCATCATGCAGTGGCTAAGGTGTGTCGGATGGAGGATGGGGCGGGGGTTGAAATTTGCATGCTGTTCCCAGGGCCTCTGACTTCTGACAGCTACAGCAAAAAGTTAGACAGCCAGAGAGAAGCTTCTTAGTGTCTCTCGATGAAAAGCAAATGCCATGTCCGACTACAAGTATAGAGTTCTATTTTACGTCCCTTATCTTCTTTAGTTTATTGGATTAAACTCAGCTGGAAAAACATCTTGGAAGAAATGTACTCCCAGAATGATGCAGCTAGTAAAAGTATACTTTTAACCTGAAAAGTATGGCCGGAAAGCATAGTAATTTTCTTAAAGGTTGTATACAAACTTAATGTCTTTTCCCAAATTCTAGAAATACTTTAAAATTTTGAACCCACTGAAAGTTCTATCAGAAAACTCCATCTGAATCAAATGCTATAATTGGTTTGGTCTTGATAAAGATGTTTGAGGCTTACCCAGTTGACTGCTTACTACTATATTTCGATTGGGCCTAATTAGGAAAAGAGAGGTGGGGTTGGTCTTTCAAAAGAAGCAATATTATTATTAAGACAAGGTTTCACTCTATTGCCCAGGCTAGAGTGCAGTGGCATCATCATAGCTCACAGCAACCTCCAACTCCTGGGCTTGAGTGATCTTCCTGCCTCAGCCTTCCTAGCTTCCCAGTAGCTGGGACTACATGTATGTGCAACCACGCCTGGCTGATCTTTCCATTTTTTTGTAGAGATGGGATCTTGCTCTTGCTCAGGCTGCTCTTGATCTCCTGATGTCCCAAAGTGCTAGGATCATAGGTTTGAGCCACCACGCCCAGCCTGAAGCAATATAATTAAAAGAATTCTTTTTAAAACAATGAGAATGGAATGGAGGGTGCAATATGTTTTTGCTGCTTTCATAAAAATAAACATTAAAATGAATCTGGGAAAGGAAATCCGATTTGTCCTTTGGCCAACTATCATAGCAGGAGTAACAACATATGCCACATTTGAAAGGGAGGAAAAGAGTGCTGGGCGACTGCTCCTCTTTCTCTTTTTAGAAGTCACTTTGCAGGAAGATGGAGTATTAGGCTGGTGTGCTCACAGGGGACAGCTGTGAGGCATAAGGTTGCGTGACTAAGACTGACTTTTCTTTCCTTTATTTCTTCATGGTTGGTCAAGCGCTGGGGCTCTTAGTCTGCGTCAACATGCATTAGAATTTGAAGTGAAAGGAGGTGCGTGTCTTTGCTCAAGTCCAGAAATTAACATGGTGTTGGTAGGATGAAACTTTTCCCAATGTCTGCCTTTTATGCATATTGGTTTCTCTGTGTTGATTGGCTGTGGGTCAGTATCTGGGTCTATCTCAAGAGGAAACTATTCTGGGGGCTGTGGTGGTTTTAAGTTACACTTGACACATAGGATATATGTTATGATGGTAGCTCACATTTATTGAGCACTCACTGCATGCCAGACTTTGTACATAGTGCCAATGATAAGCATCATTTTATCCTTATCATCAGCCTGTGAAATAAGTGTTATTTTTATTTCCATTTTAAAGGTAAGGAAACTGAGGCACAGACGTTGAGTTGTCAAGGTCACACAGATGGCAGCGAGCAGAGCTTTGACTTGCTCTCAGGAAAGCTGACTCCATTGCTTGTATTTTTAACCCTGACACGAAGCACTTGCTATGTTCTGTAGCCACAATTCTTTGGAGACCCCCTTTATGAAAAGAAGTGGAGGAAAGGGTATCTTTGATCTTAGTTGAGGTAGTACTTCCACTGCTCAACCTTTCCCCATTTTACCTCTCAACAGTCTTCCAACAAGTCAGAACTCCAAAAAGAAAACAAAATAAAACTGACTTGCTATGTGCTGTTTAAATGACATACGGCATCACCAGGCTCCCCTGCTTCTGTTCTGCAGATTGTTCTTTTGGTCTTAGTATTGAAAGGAGACCAGGCCACTTGGGTCAGATCACGGAGTATCTGAGCACAGGGCTTGATATGAACTTGACTCAAAAAGTGAAGGTATGTCTTTTTTCTCCCCTGCTATGGAACAACACTTCTCAAACTTTAATGTGTCTATGAACCCTGCGGGGGATGTTGTTAAAGTCTAGCAGAGTCTGATTCGGCAGGTGTGGGGTAAGGCCTGGGACTCTGCATGTTTAACATGTTCCTGCCTGAGGCAGACACTGCTGTTCCGTGGACCACACTTTGAGTAGCAAGGGTGTAGACAACCTAATTCTTGTCTGGCTCATGCCTGGCACTCAGCATGTTGGGGATTTCCACTTCACTCCTGCGGAGAGCTGTAAGTACGAGCAATGGTGAGAAAGAACACGGGACTCCTGGTTGGAAGGCTTGTGTTCTAAGCTCACCTGGCTACTAGGACGTGCAGTTGGGGGTGGAAAGAATATCAGTGGATTTTTCTGGGCCTCCATTTTCTAGTTGGTACAGTGAGGGGTTGGGACTACATGGACTACATGATTTGCAAGGCTTGTACCAACTCTGTAAGTTACCTGATGGGATGAGATGGGTGAGGAAGCTCCTTTTCAGGAATAAGAACCTCCAGTTTGGGGACTAGACCATTCCAAGCCAGCAATGGAGCTGGGAGGTTAAATCGGGGTTCTTTGGTTTTACTTTGGACAGAGCATGAATGCATGAACCTACTTTCCAGAAGAGAAACAATGAGTAAAGCTATTGAGAACCATAAGACAGTGGCGTGCAGGAGGGTTTTCAAGAAAGGGAAGGTGGCGGTCCCCTTGGGATTGAGTTCACCCTGGTCCAGAGTGCATGAGCTCGCTGCCTCGTGTCTTTAAAGAATGTTCTGATTCTTTGATAAGCAGACACAGAGAAAGAAACTCCTCACTTAACTGTGTTGGGTCTTTTGAACTGACTTTTTTTTCTTTTTTTTGTAAAGAAAGTGGCAAAAGCTTGGTAATCTACCATGTAAAATAAGGCAAAAATGACCAAGAGGCTCTCCTCCCACTTCCATCCCCAGTAGAATTGGGTATGCGGGGTGGTAGTTGGAAGCAAGGTCATTTTGAAATATAATTTTAAAGTACAGGTGTTTTCTCTCCTAGCAAATTCAATAACCATATCATTTTTCATCAGGGGGGACAAAAAACCCCACACTCTTGAAAATAAACAAACAAAAAAACCCCACAACTTTTTCTTTACCATTAGGGAGTTCAAGCAGTAAAAATAAAACAAAGGAAACCTTATGTAATTAATTTTTAATACGACAGTTAAAGTAGTGTTTTTCATAAAGTCTGCCAAACTTCTGACAGCTATAGTTGCTGTTAAGAGAAATGACTTAGCTTTTAAAAAGGGAGTAAATGCCTGGTTAATATTTTCCAAGTAAAGCACATTGAGAGAGCTGTGGATACACTTTCTAGATTACTATCTGTCCAAATGAAGTTCATTAGCCAGACTCACCGTGGGACGACTGCTTGAAACTTGAATATCAACTTAATGTGTTGGAAAGGTGAACATAAAGTTTTTAGCCAATAACTGGGCTTTGGAGTATGCAGAAAGACCAGGAAAAAGAACAGAACCATTCAAGCCTGTGTTTATTTACTCATTCATCCATTCATTCATTCACAAACAATTGCTGAGCTTGTACTCTTTTGAAGGTGTTGTGCTAGGAGCTCTGCTTGTGGGCCGGTAGGGAGCACAGGTGCAGGGCTCCGTTGGACGTGGAGCCTGCCTTTCAGGTACTGACAGTCTAACAGAAAATAGGATATGTATCTTACGCTGTGGGAACTTGAAAAGAGGAGATGTCACCTCCCACTAGAAAGCAAACCAGGGCAATGTTTCAGGAGGAAGGAGCTTTTTAACTTGGGCCTGATTTCTTTTGGGAAAACATAGGCGTAATGAGCATGAGGTAGGAAGAGTTTATTTAAGTCTTATAATGAAATGTTTTCTAGTGGTGTTTGAGTAATTTGAGAGCATCGTTGACAGTCTGAATTATTAATGAGTCATTCCAAAAGCAGGACTCAGTACAGTAACATTCCTCTGAGCTCTCTACCATTTTGACAAATTTAACTTAAATCCATGAGCAATTACCTGATCTTTTTCTTTTGAAAATTCTAATAACTGCCATTTCATTTTAAGATGGCAAGGCGAACCGCACATCTAACTATAAACTTTTCTTGATTCGAAGTACACTGAATTTAGTTGAAGTCAGTTAGGATGAGTAGCTGACTATGAAATGCTTAGCGAATAAGAGAGAGTTTGTACTTCCTTTTCTCAACTCTTTCTTTGGAGCACTTAGTGATGGTTAACAGACAATATAGTTGCATTCACTCTGAATTCTAAGTACAGTTAAGTGATCCTTCATTCTTTGAGGGCAGTTTTCCTTGGAATGAATTGCCAAAGATCTCAAAACTTGATGGCTAAGAGAAGTTAGTTATTAAAATGTCACTTCTGGTGTCTCAGGAGTGTGGGTTTAATCTCGGTCATTTCATGGTGGTAGATGTAAGTACAGTACAACAATATATTGCACTGGCCATTTTTCAGCTGTTGAATTGTTGTTCACACATGGAGCTAGGGTGTCATTGATGTATTTTTCATCACCAATGGGTTGAAACTGTTTGGGTACAGCTCCCCTGGAGTAACACCTTATTGGCACAGGAACCAGGACACTGGGCAGCTCTGTGGACGTTTATCAGACCTGTTTTGGCCTAGGATTGTGGCCTACAGTTAATGCAGGGGGTGCAATTATAACACTCTTGTGCCCGAAGGTGGAAAATGTGTATAATCAAAATTGCTCTTGAAAATCTTCTTAAGTACCCATGGAATGTATTCACAATGTATAATAATACCGCAGTGTCTCTCTACCTGAATGATGTGTGTCTTCCTTCAAGGCTGGATCAGCTTGCTCTTTCTAAGAGTGAACCTCATGGGGTGCTCAGTTGGTTCTAGTCTGTAGTGAATGCTCGTTAGAATCACACCTAGGGTGGTGAGGTGCTTGCATTTAGCGGGGCATTTTGTGGAAACTGAGATTGAGTGAACAAGAACACCACATCTCCTTCTCAAGTTTGTTCTGGGTCACGTCTGCCTACTGGGTAGAATAAGTGGTATAAATGTTCTTCCCGTTTTAGTTGGATTTTTCTAAGATAAATATATGTTATATAATTTCACTATGCAAAGATGACTCTAAGGAACTCCTAGATCTCAAGAAACTTATCCGTCTACTACAGGGCTATAAAATATATATGTAAATTATGTAATTGTCCAGCTAAGTCTTTAGGTCTCGGTTTGCATCTCTAACCCAGAATTTGTTAACAGGGGTGCTTTAGAAAAGGAGGATCCTTAGCTCTCATGTGCTCTGGGTTTGGGATGAGGTAGATTTGAACAGGGAAAGCAGTGAGAAGGGCCTCCCAGGCAAGGAGACTGGCCCTGGAGAGTCTGAAGCCTGGAAGAGCAGATGGACGATGTGGAGTAGCTGGAGCACAAGCCTAGAGGGGAACAGTGGGAGGACAGGCATGAGAAGCCTGGAGCTGGAGACGAGGCCGGGGGAGACCGTGTGTGGAGTCGTGGTAAGCCCATGAGGCCTAGGTCCACTTCTCCATCTGCTGATTTAGCCAAGGCTGCTGAGGTTCTCGTTCTAGACCAGATTCCTCCAGTGATTCTTAGAAGAGGATGCAATGGGTTGCTGAGAACTACTGTGAGTTGCTTCGTTCCAAATCGACCATATGCTTGGTGTCTGAGAAATTATTTCTCTTAGACCCTATCCGCAAGTTCTACTCCCAGATACTTACGGGCAGCCCAGATTACAAAATGAGTCAGCCTTGGCCACCCAGGGTCAAGTGATACAGAGAGAGACAATTCTTTTGGCTTTTGGCTGTTTTATTTCCAGGAAAGACAATCTCAGAGAGTGCTCGATCATTACCCTTTGTTTCCTCTCTTGGGGGCCAGAATCTAAAATCCTGCAGACTCTGCTTTTATTCTAAGACAGGGCTTATAACAAATTCAAGATGCCTACTGGGGATTCTTGGGAATTGGAGAGCCAATGCCTTAGCTTTGCCCTGTGGTTGCCAGATCTTGTACTTTTTTCAAGAAAAGCCAGAAATCTGGATTTTTTATGTGGAAACTTCTCTTTTTAAAATGTTGCCTCGCTTTTTCAAGATAGCGTTGTGTATCCCTAACTATGCCAGCTAACCATGTGTATCCCTAACCAGGCTGCCATCTTGCAGCCTCTAAGACCCTGTGCCGCTGACGTCAGTGGAGTTCATCACGTGCCCTTTGAGCTGCCAATTCTGCCTTTGACGCATGGCAATCACTGCACTTCTCAGCCTCTCTTGTTACTGCCTTTTTTATATGTCTGCCCACCTCTTCTCCCCCTGCTAAATCTTCTTTCGTCTTTGGATTCCCATTACTTTGAGTGCCAGGTCTGATTAGGTATTGCTCAATAGATTTTCCTGAATCAAGTAGAGTGAAACCATGCCCTTGGAATTTTGCTTTGATTGTTTAGTAAAGGACCATAAATTCATTAAGAGGTGGATCTGTCTTTGGTTTACGTATTTACTAGTACCAAAAGTGCATCTGGATATTGCAGCCACACAGCACGGACCCCAAGTAATGGAACACACACACACACACACACACACACACACACACACACACGCTCTCTCTCTCCTCTCTCTCTCTTCTTTCATTGCCAAAATCACAGTGACTTGCCACAAGAATATGTATCCATTATTTTTCACTCTTCTTTTTCTTTTTAAAAAACATCCAAAGGATGGCCTTCAAAAAAAAGGAAATCTCTGTAGACCTTAAGTGAAGTACAAATGCATTACATTGCCTTTTTTTTCCCCAGCCTACAAGATAACATGAACATTTTCTTTGGCATTTGAAAAGGGCAAAATTGGGAAAGTACAAAATTATATTGGAACCAAAAAGAAAATTCTTTTAAAAAATTACAGTTGAAAGTGTCCTCTTCAAGTGGCCTCGTATCTCTTCATGTCTAATTTTTACCAATTACTTTGACACTTGGGAGAATTATAGGGCTTCTAGAAAGAGGTTTCATAATTAAGCGAAATGCACAGGGGGTGGTGGCGCCTCCCGGGGTGTGCCCTAGAAAATGCTCACATGCGAGGCCGAGGATCAGCCCTGGAGCTCGCTGATTGCTGGGATCACACGTGGGGAAGAAAAGCAACGGTGGGCTCGGGGGATGATTGACACTTGCTTCTGTGATGGGGAACCCGCAGCAGCTGGTTTAGTCCTGGGAGCAGAAATCAAGGAAGGTGAATTCAAAGCTCTTTTCTTAAATCAGAGCGGGGCATAAGAAGCTGTTTGTTCAGCACAGGAGTCGCTATTTTGGATTCACATAGAGGAAGGGCGCCCACTCTGCTGGCGGCTGCCCCTCATTCTGTTTCTGGCGTGGTATCATCCTTCATCAGTTTTCTCGAGCTTCCTGAGGTGTGTGGAGGACTTGATTAGCTGTCGGGCTGCCACCGCGCCCCCCCAAGGAACTGTCCAGCAGCGCTGAGACTGCCTTAATTTAGTCCTCCTATTTTCCCCTCTCCCCCTGGAGTGACACCCTTTTCTGGTGTGTTGAAGTTTCAGGAGTCACTGTTAATTATTGTGTTTGCACTTCCTGATCTAGTATGCCGGCGTAAAGCCACATTCTCTTGGGGAAAGGGGTTTTTTTTTTCCTCCTCCACAACCCTAAATGGCTTGCCTTGTTGCTCTTGTTCTCCTCTTCCAAAGCACCCTTCCTCATCCCAGTGGAGAGACCGAGAGAGATGTGCACGGTTCCTGAGTTGTTCCTGGGAGAGCTCATTTTCCCCGCCCCCGTTTAGTAGCTGGCCTTGATTGCCTGTGTCTTTCCCCACATTTTATTATTTTCATTTCTGTCGTTTCTGAGAGAGAGCATTAGCATACTAGTGATTTCCAATCTTTCCCCAGAAGTATTTTGGAATGGCAGAGAATAGTGAGTAGGTACTCAAAACACAGAAGCACAAGCACTAAATTTCTTTGAAATTTCCTATTGATCTTAAAACTTATGCAAATGCTACAGTGCCACAAAATGTCTGTATTTATTTTTAAATAAAACAAAGGCCCCCTACTCCCACGTGTACATCCAATCTTTAGATAAAAATTGATTCTAGGAAGATTTATTCTGTGGCATCGCAAGTTAGACTATAGGGACACTTAGATGTGATTTTTGAGGACTATATCCATACAGTGTAGGTAATTTCACTGCAAATGATTTTACCAAAGTGTTAGAGTTTTGTATTTATATGCCTATCTCATATTAAATTTAGAAATTCAGATTGTCTTTCTTTAAATTTTCCTGGCGAAGTCCTTTTTATCTTTGTCAATCAGAGGTAACTTAGATTTTGTGTGTTTTTCAGGCAGAAGAGAGGCAATGGTCATTACCAGCGATGGGTTGTGGAAAAGACTAGTACTAATTGAATTTCACATTTTTAGGTACGAATGTAGAAGCAGGTGATAAATAACTTTCAGGTGTATATAAATACATTATTAGTGATTTAAATGTTCTTGAGATTTTGATATGTTTATCTCTATAATCTGTCCAACTGGTTTTTATCATAATTTTAATGTTTGAAAGATGGAACCGTTTTACAAAGAGGTAAATGCCATAAATATGGTTTAGTGGAGTACATCTTTTCATCTGCCTCCTATTCATCCACCACAAGTTGGAACTTAAAATGGCTACGGAGACTTTAAAAACAAAATTAATAACACATATTCATACAACACCTCTTTCTGAGGGTCTGAGAACACTTTGCTTCGTTCCTGTATGTGTTAAGTACTATAATTAATTCTTGCTATGTCCTCATGATTGTTGTTTTTGTTGCTAGTAGTTGCTGAAAGCATTATGTGTTCAGCAGAGGTTTTATACATAACACTATTTTGTAGCTGAAAGGTGCCATCATCTCCACTTATCTCCTCTTTCTCATTTTGTACCCTAGAAAGTAAGACTGAAGAAGTCACTAATGACTTCTCAGTACTGCAGAAGTACTGGGTGCGTGGGAGTGTGTGGTGGGTATAGAGCTTAAGTTCCATCTGGAGACTCATGGTGCAGAAAGGGTACCATCTTTTGCTCACAGGCGCTGGAGCTTATAGAAGTGTCCTCAGAGAAGTCTGAGGATCCTCTGGGCTTTGCAGCATCCTCAGTCCCAGTGGCTACACTGTGGGACCAAAGGCCTGGCTCATCTCCACTTTGGTTTCAGGGCACAGAGTTGCCACTGCAACTTGGAGCTCCCAGATGGCTCCATTCAGCAGGCTGGCTGGGCCTTGTCAGTTTCTGCACTAAATGGTCGTGTGCAAATGATGGTTCTAAGGCCATTAGTGTGTCATTTTCTCTTTCCCAAATCAAAATGTATTTATTAGGTATCTGTTGTGTACTCTAAGCTAGTAGTAGCCTTGTTAGCGAGAATAAGGTGAACATGATCCCTGCTCTAGGGGGGTTTATAATGTGTTTCTATATTTAGGTCCCCAAAATTACTATGTCAAGCAACCTGGATCTTATTAGGTACAAAAAGCCCCCTTTTCTTGTGAAGAACATTTATATGTTTGCAGACACTTATTAGTATGATTTATTGGTTTTGGTAATGGCCATAATAGCTACCACTTATTTATGCTGTGGCTGGACAGAGTCCTTGTTCATTGCTTCATGATATATGTTATCCTTATTCCAGAAAGCCAAGATGAAGAAAATGAGCCTCAGAGTGGTGGGTTGTCCAGGTCAATATTCACACATTTCATGAGTGGAGGAATCAGGATTTACATTGTCTACTTCTAATACCATTCCTCTTTAATTTTTTAAGTTAGGGTTAGGGTAGGGATAGAATTTCTCAACCTTGGCATTATTGACATTTTGGGCCAGATAATTGTGTGGTGGGGGAGTGCTATCCTGTGAATTGTAGGATATTTTGTAGCATCCCTGATGTCCACCCGCTAGATGCTAGTAGCAAACCCCCCACCCCACAGTTGTGACACAGTCTCTGTGAACACATGCACACAAATGGCCAGACTGCCACATCTCTCACGGTTGGTAAGGGCTTTATTGGGCATGGTGTGAGTTTAAACATCAGTGCCCACCTATTTGGATCTGATTTGAAGAAGTCTGAAATTATCAAGAAGAATTTTTCAAATGTGGATATACATCCATTATCGTTAACAATGAATCTCATTTCAAGTGTGTATTATGCTTTAAGATATTAGCTTATTAATAATATCAACTTATTGTAATCACTTTAAAATATTGCCTATTTCCTCCATTTCTCATCTTTTTAAATTTTCTGCTTTGTATGTTATGTTTTGTAACGTATGTAAGATGTTAGTGTGGTGGTACTCAGATTTTTTCTGATGGGGTGTGTGATTAAAAAATTTTGCTTCTAGATCACACTGGTGGTTCCTGAAGCAGTTAGAGCCTTGCTGCTCAAACTGTGATCCATGGAGAGCAGCACTGGCATCACTGGAGAGCTCCCTGGACATGCACACTCTCTGGCTCTGCCCAGACCTGCCCATCAGGATCTGTATCCTAAGAAAATTCCAGATGATTTGTGTGCACATTGAAGTTTGAGAACAGAGTTAAACTGTGCTTTCCTATAACAGCCATTAGCCACGTGTAGCCATTTAAATTTAAATGAATTAAAATGAAATAACATTAAAAACACAGTTCCTCAGCTGCACTGGCCTCATTTCATGTGTCAGTAGCAAAATGTGGGAAGTGGCTACTTTACTGGACAGTGCAGTTATAGAACATTTCCATTACCTAACTCAGTTAGAAGATGTAGGTAGGATGATCTAGAAAAGAAGGAAACAATAAGCAAACCTTAATTTGGAACATATGAATTAAATGCGGATAGAGAAGAGAATTAAATGCAGGTAGAGAAGAGACTTTCTGTCACTGAACAAGACATGGTGCATGAGAGAGTCTTGTGAAGACCATTCATGTGTAGCTGCTATTGTTATTTTTGTTTGCAGATATGTAACTTTTCTGAACCAGTAAATGTCAGGCAGAGCTACTTTTATTCATTGTTCTCTTTGTGAGAAAATATATTAACTGTGCCTTACTACTAATACTAGTTCTTTCTGTATCTTCCAAGGTAAAGGAGTAACCTTGCAGGATTCCAGAGAAAGTGGGACTCTCCCCCAAATTCCATTCCTGTGGCTGCTTTCCTCTTTTCTGTAGCCCAGCTTACTGGGGATTGAAATTCTTTCACAGCTACGTTGTATAGGGAACACTGAGGTCAAGTTTGTGTGTTTGTTTCCCTCTTGGCCTTTTAAGATTAATGGTGGACTCCTCGTAATGCATAGCTACCCTTTGTTTACCTACCAGGGAGCCAGCCCTGTCTGTAAGCTGTGAGACAGGATGTGGCAAGATTTCTCTAGAATAAGTAGCAGGATTAGATAGTTAGACGCCCTGTTGACGTGCGCCCACTTGGCCTTGCCCAGCTCCTGAGACAGTGTGTGGTGAGAGCATCATTTGCTCATCTCCTCCCATCATTTTCAGAATGTTCCCGGAGATACCAAACCCCTTTCAACAAAAGTGGTGAGTGTCTTTTGGTGAAAGAGGAAGGGAAAATCAGAAGAAAGGGCAGTGTCCCATCTATGGGTTAATTCTTCTCCTTTCTGCTTCCTGCTTCAGAACTCCCCTGATGTACTCTGTAGTTAGGTATTTTGTTTAAAGATCCACTAGGATTTGTTTATTTGACTTTTCCCTCCCCCAAGTGTAATATTTGTTAAGCTTTATTATTAGGGAAAACTTTTAACTCTAGCAGCCACGTTTTATTTTTGTAGATTTGGCTGCTTTTGCAAAGAGAGGTCATAAAAATTAAGGGAAATCTTTCCCCTGTTGTTCTGAGAGCATCTTTGGGAAGCAGCAATTCATTCCCCTCCTCCCAACCACCACTACCTGCAGGGACAAGAAATACCTAAAATCTCTCTCCCTCCTGTCCATCCACTTCCTCTACAAAAATCTGAGCTCAGCCTTCATTTCTGCTCTCCTAAAATATTCTTCCCCTCCTCCTACATCATACACGGTGCCACCTGCTTAATCTTCCCCAAATCTGTATCGTAGTTACCTTCTTCTGTCTTAAAGACCATCCATGACTCCCTTTAATGTCAGAATTAAGGCAAGTCCCATCCTTGTTTTCCAGCCTTGTTTCCCACTGTTCTGCTTGGCCCGGGCAGAGTCCTCTGTCACAGATCCATTCTCACAGTGAGCTCTTCCATATGTCCCTTAGGCTGTGATTACTAACCCAGAGGAGTCACAGGAACCGTCACCTTCATGCACCCTTTGCCCAACTGACCTATTATTTCCATCATATAACTCATGCTTTCTTTTCAGTTGAGATCTTTACTAATTTTTGTTCTCAGTGCCTAGAATGTCCTTTTGTCCATTATCTCATGACTGATTTCCACAGAGCCTCAAAGACTCAGCTCACATGCTTCTTGCTTTTAAAAATTCCCCCTGATCCCTGAGACTGGAAATAACTGAAGCCTCATAGCACTCGTTTATATGTGTTTCAGCACCTCTCAGAGACTCTAAGTTTACAGAGGTAGCATCTAACTCCATGCCTTCAATTTCTTATATGTGGTTTGTAGTCAAGCAGGTGATGGATAGATGAGTGAATAAATATTAACAGATTTTTTTTATTGTCATTAGTTACACATGAGTTAATGAAACTAGGAAGAGCCTTCTTTTTCTTTCGTTGACATATCTTTTTCCGTTCTCTTGCTCATTTCTCTCCCTACTACTTTAAAAAAAGAGCCATTCTGATTATTCTCTTTGAACCTGGTGTTCTTTTTGGGGAGAAACAAATCTTAAAATTCCTTTCTGTTTCCCAGGGATAGAGAATTTGTTTCTGTCAACTGACATTTAGTCATTTTTTTTCCTGGTTGGAGAAGTGCCTGGTAATCTAAGCTTGTGTTTGTCACTGTTCCTTTTGATTATTTCTAAATGAAGCAAAAATAACCCTATTGATAAACTACACATTCTCTCTCCTTTTCATAACTGAAGTTTAAACTATGCTTACTATCCTGGGAAAAAGAAGACATTGTTTAAACTCATGGTCTTTGAAGAGATCTAAGGGATTTATGAGCTGAAATGAGATCTATTACATGTTTATTATTTAAAAGTAATGTGTATGATGGTTTTAGTCACATGCTTATATTACTTAAAAGTACAGTTTATAGTAGTTTCCTGACAGGCATTTGTTTTTTAGTAGTCTCATTTCAAGTCTTCCATGAGACCGAAATAAGTATCAACTCACTAGTTGGCACTTTGTCAGGATTAATTTAAGGATTAACCCTTTTGCCTGTGGCAATTACCAGTATTTAAAGCGCTCACTCTTAAGTGTTAACAGTACTTGTTGCAAAAATGTCCTTTTAATGGCTTAGAAAAGTGTTATGTCCCAGCCAGGAGAGCCAAGTGAGGACTCTGTAAGCATGTTGGCCTTGATTTTCCTGGGCAGAGAGGAGCTCTGAGGGGAAGAATCTGCCGAGTCATTGCAATGGTTTAGGGGTTAGCTATTTTGCTTATGATACAGTTAGATAATCTGCTCACTCTTATCTACGCCCTGGCATTCAGCCTTCTGTGACTCACGTAGGAGCTTTGTGTATGTAACCACAGACTAGTGGCTGAGAGGTCAAACAATCCCAAAGCTTTGGGCCTATATAACATTAAAAAACATTGTTTGGAACCAAAATTTGACAGTTATGGCCTATATAAAAACACAATTTCGTGGCTTCTTTTAAAAAATTACAAGATTTGGCAACCCTGGCCTTAATTCCTAGTAATAGTTAGGATATAAACTGCCCGGTTTGCCGTGGTTTCCACGGATCCCGTTGTCCCCCAACACTGGAGAGACGTGGCACTTGCCATTTATCATCACTTTTGCGCAGTGAGTTTGCTCACCGTGGACACGAGTTTCTCTGCAACCACAGCGCTTTCAGAAATGAGAATGTGAGAGGCTGTCTGACGGCACTCTGTGTTTGAAGAAAAATAGGAGAGTGCATATTTCTTGGTGGACATTCCTGCGTAATTTATATGAGAATAAAATGTCTAGATCCTATATTTTGGTTAAAAAAAAAATCCTTTGCTCATTACCTGTGGGCCTTGAGTTTGAAACCTTGTTTGACCCTCTGGCCCTCCGCTGCCAGGGGAGTGACCACACAGGCCTCAGCAGACGTGACAGTTGTGACGAGTGAGGATCTCCAGGTATGTCTCTGCGTGTTGCACACAGCTTTTGTTACAGTGGGTGTTTGTGTATGAGTAATGAGGTCAATGTGACACAGAATAGGTGGTCTTTTATTAGGTTTTTAAACAACTCTGACATCTGTGGCCAGTTGTGTTGACGTTTGAATTTCTTTAGCACGGGCACACAAGGACTCTTTGCTCTCCTGCCTTGCAGTTAGGAAAGGTTTGTGTACAAATGCTCAGTGTTTAAATTTACTTTTGTGTGTGTGTTTGACAAGCATTTATTTATTTATTTATTAAACTTGTTCACATTCAGTTTTGGCCCAAGTTTTAGTTAAAAGATGTTAAAGAAATGAGGACTGTTTTGGATGACAAAAAAGTTGTGGAAATGGGTAGTGATGATGGTTGTACAGCATGGTGAATGTACTTAATGACACTGAATTGTACACTTAAAAATGGTTAAAATGGCAAATATTATGTGATGTATATTTTACCACATAAAAAATAAAAAAGAGTGAGAAAAACAAGAAGTTGGGAGTACTTTTGAGTTTTTCTGACCAAAAGAAGCATAGACCCCATCCTTCTATTTCCTTTATCTCTGGTCTTTTTTCTTGAATGTTTGTTTTCCTCTTAAGAATATAGGAGTCTAGATTGCTGATCTCTACAAGTCATTCTTTCTATGTTTTCCCTTTTCCATGGATTTGCTCAGCTATCTCCCAAGGAAAATCTCTAGGAGAATGGCAGATAAAATGTACCCAGCCTAGGAATAATTTTATTATTATTTTAATTTTTTTTTGCAAGCACAAAATGAAATTTATTGAGGAAGGACAAGATAGGTTTACAGAACAAGAGCAACATACAGGTTCACAGAGCAAGAGCAAGACACGACAAACGGCCCTCTCTGTCGAGTGGACCCCTCGGTCGTAACAAAAGGACCGATAATTTTAGATTTAACAGAAAAGTTGCAAAGGTATTACTTACACTCTTCACCATGTTTTCTTCCATCATTAATATCTTACATTACCATAGTACATTTGTCAAACTAAGAAACTGACATCAGTATTTTACTATTAATTAAACTGCAGATTTTATTTGTATTTTAGCAGTTTTTCTATTAATGTCCTTTTTCAGTTCCAGGATCCAGTCCAGGGTGGCATGGTGTATTCAGTTGTCATGTCATGGTGGCTTTTTAAAACTTAACCAAGCTCTGATGTCTTAGCTGCTTCTCGACTGTCTGCAGCAATCAGAACCACTCTGTTTATGTGCCTTGTTAATACTATGTTGCTACACTCTAAGAATTTGAGTTCATTTTGACTTACTCATTCTTGATTTTCAGGGAATCACATCTGTGCTCAGTAATATCCTTTTATTCCTGCTTCCTTTCAGAAAATCCCTTTGGGACGATTAGAAATAGATCTCCCTCAACTCTCCAGTGCAGTGTATAAGTGGGGGGCCTAAGATGCGAGATGGGTCAGAGCTTTGTGTAGTTAATTTTCCCCCAGGCTGTTTCTAAGAAATGACTCTGAAGTAGGATAGTGATTTTTTTTTTTCCCAAGGAGCCAAGCTATTCTGCACTCAAACCAACATATTAATTTGATAATCTGCCAATTTAACAGGATAATCATATATCAAAGGTAAACAGATTTCTTCACACCTGTTTCCATAGGGCGGGTTAAATGTAGTTTCCCTCTTGGGATTTCAAGAGGATACGTAAACTGGAGAGAAGATTATAAGTTACTTAATTGAAGCAATCACTAGGACAACATGTGCTCTTGGTTTTCTTCCTCTTCCCTGCTTACTCCTTCTTTGTCTCCTTTACTGCTTTCTTCTCTTTTCTCCCCAACCACTTCATAGTAGAGGTTCCCAAAATTCAGCCCTTGACCCCTTCTCTATATTAATGGAGATCTCATCCAGTCTTCTGCTTTAAATACCACCTGGAAGCTGATGACCCCCAAATTTATATCTCTAGACACCTTTCCCGAAGCCCATACTTGAATATACATTGAACTCTCTACCAGACATCTCCGCTTGGATGTCTTCTGGATATGTTCAATCCAACATACTTGGAACTGAATTATCAGTCTTCCCACCCAGCCTGTGCCACCCAAGCCTTTCCCCTCATAGTTGGGGCAGCTTCATCCATTCTCCCAGTTCCCAGGGCAAAGATCCTTGGAGTCATCCTTGTCTGCTTTCTTCCTTTCACACCCCACAGCCTGCCCATGTGGAAATCTTGAAGGTTCTACCTGGAAAACATAGCCAAAATCCAGCACTTCTCACCACTGCTGGTTCACTGTTGCTAACCCACTTTGAGCCACCATCATCTTCCACCTGGACCACTGAGGTGGTCTCTTAGCTGCCCCCTACAGGCAAAGGGATCCTATTAAAATAAATCAGATCATGTCATTTCTCCGTTCAACACCCTGCAAAGACTTCTGTCATTCTGCATAAAAGCCTTTGTCTTCACTGTGGCCTGGAAGGTCTATGTTATCTAGTCTGCCATCGGCAACTAACTTTGTCTCCTGCACTTTGTCCTTCCTCCCGGAGCTCCGGCTGCAGGGCTTCTGTGCATGGCCCTAGCTTAGGGCCTTCACACAAGCCGTTCTCTCGGCCTGGAGAGCTTGTGTCCTGTATATTACCATGGCTGACCCCCTTACCTCCTATAAATCCTTGGAATACCAAATTTTACCTTCTCAATGAGGCCCTCCTGACCGCCCTCATTAAACGTGCAACTGCCCCCTCCCCGTTCTCCTTACTCTGCTCTGTTTCTTCTTCCTTTAACACTTCCCACCGCCGAACATACTGTTAGGTGTTCATGCGTGTCTGTTGTTTATTATCTTCCTCCTATTGGATTGTTAGCTCCACGAGGGCAGAGATTTTGGCACTTCTGTCTGTCGATGAATGCTAAAGAATAGTGCCAGACACATAGTGGTAGTGTGATCCATAGTTACTGAATGAATAGTTATGAACTGTGAAAACTGCTAGGAAGGAAAAGTAAAGAACACAGTTGCAGATGATCATAACAGATCAGTAGCAGGTAATATTTGTTGAGCCTGGATCTTGTGTCACTCCTTCTGCTAAGGGCTTTACACATTTCTTTCCTATTTAATCCTTACAATGATGTTAAGAAATCACTACTTCTAAGATTCCCATTTAATAGTGAGAGAAACTAAGGCACAGAAAGTTTAAGTAGACTGCCCAAAGGCTCAGAGCTGGTAAATGACCCACCTCTAGTTATCTCTAGAACCTGTGGCTTCTAACTAACAAATCTAGTGGAATGTACCAACTTGGCAATAGTGATTGGGGAAGCATATTTCACTGTTAGCCATGCTCTTCTCGGAGTGCCTTTATTTAAGTGGAGAGTGTTTGGTGTTAATTTTCAGATAAGATAGGCTGGAGGCTTTCGCTGGTAGTTAACCCTGTATCTCCAGAAACGCATTCTGTGTCCTTCTTTTTTCTTCGTGTTTAAACCCAGATCTTTCTGTCCTTTCCAGAGTAGAAGCCATCTGAGGAAGTTTGGTGGTTTCCCATGTTCTTTTCCAGGATGATTTGATGACATGGCTTTTTGGGAACCATAACTGGTATTTCCCCTCCCCCACAAGAGGGTGGCAAGTGCCTGCTCAGCTGAGAGTTTCAGGCTGATGCTTCTTCCTTAGAAACTTGATCATAGAATATTTGTGGTCCCTTAGATGGCCAAGTCATGGCTTCAGAGGTCACTTCCAGAAGTCCACTTTTGTCTCCCAGTGTGGTCTCTGCCCTCAAGGACACAGAAAACTCTTCACCCAACAGAGGCTGCTCTCAGATATCTGACTGGATCCTATGGGCCTGGGCTTATGCCTGGCCACCAGTGAGTAGCTTGTTCTGAGCATGAAGCTGCCATCCTCCTTTTCGGGAACTGTGTTAGTTTTCTTTCTTTCTTTTTTTAATATTGGTTTTCTATGCTCTGTAATGAATTATGACAAACTTAGTGGCTCAAAACAACATGCATCTATTATCTCATGGTTTTTGTAGCTTATCTGTGTTCTGTGCTTCCAGATCCCAGCGGGCTGCAATCCAGGTGTTGGCTGGGGCTGTGGTAAGAGGCTCAGCTGAGGCAAGATCCACTTCCAGGCTCCCTCAGGTTGTTGGCAGTCACAGGGCTTCTATCCCCCTTTTCTTGCAGCTGTTGGCCAGGGGCTGTCTACACTTCCTTGCCATATATATGACTCTCTGACATAACGGCTTCCTTCTTCACAGCCAGTAAGAGGATCTCTTGCTCCAGTCTGCTCATATGTCTTAGAACATAATACAGCATAATGCAATCATAGGAGTAACACCCATCACCATTACCATATTCTGCTGAGTAGAAGCAAGTCACAGGTCCAGATTGTACAAAGATGTGAACACCAGGAGGTGGGGATCATTGGGGGGGATTACTTTAGGTGTGTTCAACACAGCAACCATGGGCCCCAACCTGGGCCGAGCAGCCCAGAAACTCCGTCTGGCTGCCCTACAGGCAAGCTTTGCTAGTGGATTCCATGCTGTGCTTCATAGGATTAGTGGCAGGGAGAGAGTTTCTGTGTGACTGTGCCCTCCACCCAGCTCTTGCCACTGTCGGGCTGCAGTGCAGAGTGCTAACTTCCAGGCTCGGCAGCCGCCCTTGGAGGGTTTGGGGATCTTTACCACCCCCTCTCCCCTTCAGCCATCCTTCAGTGTTATAATCTTTTTGTTAGGTAGATAGCGAGAGGCCTCCGGCTCCCCCAGGAACAAGGGACAAGCACCCCCCCCTTGAGATAACCACCACATGAGGAGGGAGTCCTTTCAGCACCGCTAGTCAGAACTTAGCACGATAACCCAAAAGTGGCCGGTATTCCTGGAAGAAGAAATTCCTAGAAAGCCAAGCAGTGCAAGCACACGAGGGTCTGGAAGATGACCAAAAGTAACCTCGGGCCAATTATCATGTCATTAGCATAAATCTGCATTGCAGCCCCACTCCCACCCCTCCAGCTTTCAGAGAGGCTCATGGGAAGTCTGCATACATAGTAAGACTCAGGTTATATAACTAACAGCCATCCATCAAGGTGATGCATTAGCCATGCCTGCTGGGTCCAACCCAGACAATATAAAATGAGAACTTTAGTCAAGTCTTCTGTAGCAACAGGGGCCCATTTGCTATCTATGGCGAAGGTATCTTGCTTTTGCTCAATAAACTCTGCTTCTGGCTTGCTTGGCCATGGGTGTATGTTGTCATTCTTCAACAAGAGAGCTCCAAGAACCAAGGACAGATTGCTGACCTGCTGTGGTCTGGCCATTGGGATTCCTCGTTTTTACCCAGGTGGCCTGGGTTCGACTCCGGTGTGGGAACCAGATTGCGACCTGACACTTTCCACTTTAGATTGTGGAGCTAATTCCTAAAGGCAAGGGGAAAGCCTATTAGTTGCTCACCTGTTCCCCTGATACGCACTGAATTTGCTTTTCCTGGAAACAGTAGGCTGAGATGTAATTTTTCACGGTTCATCTAGAAAATCCGTAATGCCTATTTTTCTTGATTTCTTGCGCTCCTTTCAGTTCAGTTGTAGCTGAGTTAATTATTTGATGAAATGAACCAGAGCTTCCTTTCTTGTTATAGAACTTCTTGTTCCAGAACCAAAGATCTTCTTGTTAGGTCCTGTACTAAAGATTATTCCTTACACATTGATCTGGGCTATGCGTTGCTTACGGACTTATCAAATTACAGCCTTACAGTCAACTTCCTTTTCGTTCATTCTGCGAATGTTGTACTGAGTAGATACAGCGTTGACTTATTTAAAATGACTACAATTTTTCAATCTAATCATTTAAAATCTCAATGGGTATTTATAAATAATCTCATACAGTCTGACGTTAATCTCCATGTGACAGAGCAGCTGGAATTTTACTCTTTAGAACTCCCTCCCCCCTTGATGTTTGTTGTTTGAGACCTCATGTAACACACGTGACAGTGTATCTTGACCAAGTCTTCTCTTTCAAAAGTCTGGAATCTTCTGCCTTAGTTCCTCTTAATATGTCTTTTATTTGGTGGGGAGGTGATGAGAACATGAGTCTAGTCTCTAACTAAATTTTAAGACAAGAAGCTTAGGGTTCAGAATTGTTTTATTCTTTTGGAGTTAGTTTATTCCAGGCTTGCTAATTTGGAATCAGTTTATTCTTTTACATTTAAAACGTATGCACCTCAGTACTCTACACCTGAAAGGAGATGTTAGAGGGAAATAAAAATAAAAGTAAGCTATTGAAGTTTGCTTACCAAATCACAGCTTTACACCCGGGGAAAGCCAAATCCTCTTTTTTTGGTCACTTTTAATTTTCATGTGAATCATACCCAGATGGTTAATGGTAGCGTAAGTTATTTTTAATGCTGTATAAGAATCTTATAAATTCATTATAAAATATTACAGCAAATACACACTTAGAAACTGTTTGGTGAGATACATGTGTCTCAGGAGTTCAGTGTGACAGTGTCCACTTTAAGGATTTTCTGGCCAGACCTTCTTTCTCTGGTAGAACAGCCTGGAAAGTGGGCTGGGAGGGCCCTGCTCATTCTCCAGCTAGTACAGAGTGACTGTGTACGTGGTGTGAGCCTGGGACTAAGAGCCGAGAGCCCTGGTCACTAATTTCCACTCCCCACCACCAGCCTCCCTTAGCTGTAGTACCCACCCCTTCTTGTTGCCTCACGCCTGGCTGGACTAAGGAATCCCCTTCAATTTCTGGCAACCACATGGCTTCCAGGAGTTGCCCAGACCCACGTTAGTGTCACACAGGAGCCCCGCCAAGGAATGGCTGTGAGCTGGTAGAATTTCCTTTTGGTGACCGCTTGCTGCTGGTCCTCCCAAGCGAGCACAGCTTTGCTCTGTGTCATACCACGGGCACGTCTATGTGGCGGCAACACGGAAAGCAACCCCCATGCGCGTGTGGAGATGGCAGGGCGTGCTGGGAAGACTCCACGTTGACCGCAAGACCGGAGGTCTTTACCTCAGACAGCTCTTCATATCCACTCTGTTTTCCCAGAATTTCTAGCGTTTTCTTGCCTGGTAGTCTTTCTTTAATGCATCTTTCATTTTGATAGATTTTGCTAGGTTGCCCTCTATAGGGGTTGAACCCTTTTAAAATCTTTAAAAAATTAATTTTTAATTTTCTAAGTGATATATGAATATATTCTCTCCATTTAAAAATGAAAAAAATTGGAGATTATAGCCAAAGTCACTTTTGATCACCACTCCTCCCAAACCCACCGTTGCCCCCCCCCCCAGTTCCCACACAGGCTCTCCCCGTCTCCCACAGGTAACTGCTATTATTGGTTTAGTGCACGTTTTACTAGTTCTTTTTCTATGCCCTGGCAGATGTACACCAATGGGAAATAGAGATTACTGGAGTCTCTGTGTGTGTATTGTTTCACTGTAGTATAAGCCCTGTTTTACTAAACCCATCATTCTGTAATCATTTTATATGACACTATGTCTTGGAGGTCGGTCTGTGACATATATATATATATGTGTGTGTGTGTATGTTACTTGAGTTTACCATAAATTATTTTTCAGCAATGCCTTTTTAGCAGTTATTGTCAGGAAGGAATTTGGGGCTTCATTAAACACTTAGTGGTTCTTTTAAAAAAAATATTGTGCAAAATCTTAATCTTTGTACACGTGTGCTTTTCTTTCTCTTCAGATCTCAGAAAACCGATCTTTATAATGAAGGCTACATCTTGGAATTAGATTGCTGTTCCTCCTTAGACCACCTGACGGACCAAAAAATCATCCCAGAGTTCATTAAGAAGGTGAGCACCGAAGTCAGGGCATGATTGGACAGGTTGGCAGGGTGTAGACCTGAGTGAGTGGGCAGGCGAGCTGGCTGAGGGCAGAGCAGCCGCACACGAGAGGCTGTGGCAAGAACCATGACCTAAACTTTGGGGCAGCCCCACGGGGGGCAGCCCCTCCACACTTGACTCTGGAACAAGGTGGCTTCACCTACACCCCCAGGCTGGTGGGACCCTGGATCTTATTATTTAGGACTGGGGTGGCATTAACAGCTGACAGGCCAGCAGGCCTACTGCCAGGACTCCCCTCAAAGCCTCCAGATGGGGTGAGCCCTCAGATCCCACCTTCCTTTGTCTATGGGTCTTCACAGCCCCGCCCCCTCCACGCCCCCCCCCCCCAGCATGGGAGCATGCCAGAGTCCTGCAGCCACTGCGTGCGGTTGTTCCAGGGAAAATTGCCTAGTTGCAGAGAATTCATTTCTGCCCAGAAATGTGTCTGGTTCTGAACTTTTCTTCATGACATCTGAGGTTTCATGCCTAATTGTAGGGTCCACTTGAATTTCAATGTGACATTTACTACAAAGGGAATGTCCTTGCCCCAAACTGGAGCTGAGTTCATCGCTTGGTGTTTTTCTTGTTCTCTCTTACTCAGTCTTCCAATGTAATCGGCAATTCCCCACCCTATACAGGTGATTGTGATTTGTTTGAGGTCCAGTCAGGCAGTCAGGGAATTCATTAATAAATGCCATCGGTGGTCAACGTGAGCCAGGAATAGTACTAGGTGCTGAGATACAAGAACAAAATAGCCATGGCCCCTCCCTTGGGAAGGCAGACCCTGCCGGGCGGGGTGAGCTTAACCAGGTAGGGGGCAGCTGGGGCTGAGGAGCAAGAGGACTTTGGGGGTGCAGCTGCACCTGCACCGGGCAGGTTGGGGAGCCCTCCCAACAGGGAACAGCATATGTGAGGGCCTGAGGCAGGAGGGAGCCGATGGAATCCAAAGAACATCAGAGGAGAGTGAGGGGTGGGAGAAGGGGCCAGAGAGAGCCGGACTGGGCTGTAAAAGCAATAGGAAGCCGCTGAGAGGACTTTTACGAAACAGTGAAATGATTAGAGTGTCCCTTTAAAGGACATTTGTGTCCTTCTTGCCTCCCTCCAACATTTACTAAGTGTTCAGTCCCCCGAGGCCCTGGGAATAGCCGCTCACGCATGGTGAGAGCCAAGAGCCATAGATGGGAGTCAAATGATCTCTTAGGTCAAAATGTCTGGTAATTTTCCTAGGATGATGGAGGCTCTTTCTACTCTGGTAGAATTCAGATGATTATTTGAGAATTGGAAAGAAAGCAGTTTTTGTTCACACATGCATAAACCTGAGAACACATGTGTTTTATAGCCTGTGTAGATACCTATAGGGACATCCTCTTTGGATTGCAACAAATAAAATACTCTAATTAGTTTGGGTAGGGACATCCTAGAGGTGGAATTTACCCCCTGATCTGAATATTGGGGAAAAAATAATTTTAGAAATGGTTTTGTAATTAGCACCCAGATGCTTGGAATATTTGAGGGCTAAGTAAGAAAATGAAGGGATGAGGGAAGCTCTGTCCTTTCTCTCATATGTGCTTTTGAAAAACACGATTTCGTGCCTTTGTCACAACCAAACTAGATCATTGTGTGACTGACCCATCGCATTGGGCCCGTGTTGGGGGTTCAGGAAACAACAGCCTGATTTGTGGGCTATTCAGTTGCTGTGTTTCTGTAGTGCCCAAGTGGACATGGACATCTTTCCAATAGAAGATAACCTCAAAGTTTGGGTTTTTATGCCCTGAGGGATGTTAACTAGTTTTTATTGAACTTTTTTACTCGTATCCCGGCATTCTTTTTTTCCCATTGATTATGAATGTGTGTGCACATCAGTATCTGAAGATTTGCTTGATAATGTGTTGAATGTGTTGGTTGATGTATGCTCATTTTATATTGGTATAGTAAGTCCTCACTTAACGTCGTGGTTAGTAAGTGGAATGATGCACGGCAGGTCCTCAGTATGGTTTCGTTCAATGTTTTTCGTTGTAACTTTTGTTTTGTTTTGTTTTTTGAGACAGGGTCATGCTCTGTCGCCCTGGGTAGAGTGCAGTGTTGTCATCATAGCTCACTGCAACCTCCAGCTCCTGGGCTCAAGTGATCCTCCTGCCTCAGCCTCCCAAGTAGCTGGGACTACAGGCCCGAGCCACTGTACACCTTTATAACGATGAGAAAAAAAATTGGTTTAGTTATTTGTTGTTTCACGGTTGCAGTTTCCAAGAACCTATGGACAATGTTAAGTGAGGGCGTACGGTATAAGAATTCTGTTTTTAACATTTTGAAAGTGATAGACTTTAAAGCTCACCATATCATCCTGCTCTTGCCATACCCTTGGTTCTTCAAATAAAAATTACTGGACCCAGACGGACTAGAGTCTGGCAGCCCTGAGATTTCTGACCAGGATTTTGTGTCCGGATGTGTGTCCCACAGTCTCTCATCTCTGTTCCTCTAAACAGAAAGGTGGCTTATGGTCATCCCCACCTTGGAGGAGCCAGGTGCGTTGAAGTTGTCCCATCATCACCCCCCTGCCGTCAGTGGATGAGGGCTGGACTTGGAAGGACCCAGCATTTCTGGCTGTTGGTGGGGCAGCTGCCGTGAACAACCAGGAGAGGAGGGACAAAACAATGGGACTAGGCCCCTTCCCTCTGCCCCTCTGCTCTGTTGCTGGACATGATTTCTAGAGAAAACCCCACCTCTGTGTGCAAAGAGCAGAGGGTCCTTGAATGGTCTTCTCCAGGGTCTGTGGCTATTCCAACTGATGCCAGCATTTTACATGTGTGTAAATTTTTCTGTCATCATATAGGCAGAAGACCACAGGTGCTTCTCGGGAAGAAGTATACTAAAAACCGTTTGAGTTTTTTCGTTGTAAATATGTAATGAATAGCTTGGGCCCTGTTTCTATACATGTAATAGTGACACTTGTTAATTGCCATTCAGTTAGGCCAAGATGAATCTGTGTCACTGGTTGCTACAGCTTGCAGTCATTACTTTTTATCTAGGTCATTATTTTGTGTGAAATATTGGCTCCTGTTCCTATGACAAGTAGATTCGTCTTAGGATGAGATGGTAATTAACTCATTTTGTCATTGTACCATCACACAGGGTAAGCTCATATTCTTCTGTGCATATTAGAATTGAACTCAAACCTATTAGAATTTTTTTTATAAGAACAATGCCCTAGTATTATTTTTCCACCAAATGTTTTAAATTAGCAGAACCTCTGGATAGAGGACATAGATAGGAGGAAAGAGAAGAGATTTTATTATTTCCCTCAATTAGGAAAAATAGAGTCATTTGTGGCTGTGTCGTGTAAAATTACCTGAAGACGCGTAATTTACAGCCCCTTCCTGTCGTGACTTTTCGGAGGCTGAAGGAGCTGTGTAAAGACGACCCTGTCCGTTCAGCATGGTCTTCGGATTTCTCTGAGCGCTTTGGCCGGTCCAGTGAAATCTGGGTTACTGCATTTTGTTTTTCCCTGCTGTGTCCTGCTCTGCTCTGTCCAACTGGGCCTTATGCAAATTACTTACCGTGGGCCACAGAGCATTTAAAATGCAGAGTTATGGGCAGACTTGGAGAGACTTTGTTTGCCAAGTCCTAGAGCCAAGTGCTCAAGGGATGAAGAGTTTTGAGGCTGTGGGAGGGGCCAGGTGCTGCCAGAATTCTTTTGGGATGAGGGCTCAGTGCATCAGGTACATTGGGACCCTGCCCGTGTGGCTCGCAGGTCTGTGGGGTCCTCTGGGGTTTCCCATCATTCAGAGTTCCCAGAGGATTGTAAAGAAGGCAGAGTGGTACAGAGTGAAGAGCCTGCAGGCTCATTTTCAAATTGCTGTACATTCTTTGGAGTTTCTTGGGAAAGCATCTACATGTTTGGAAACCACTTTTAAATTTTTAGAGTTGTTGTACACGTTTTTCTGGTGTATGCTGGACAATCATTCCATTCGAGGGGCCAGACTGGCAGCGACATCCCCCTTCTAGACACAAGGACACTGAGCTTGGACTGGCTGAGGGCTTTGCCTGAGGGATGGGACTGCTAAATGAAGGAGCCTGGGTTGGACCCTCTGTAGGAGGGGCACATGAGTGGGCAGCAAGGGACTTTGGAGCAGCGAGAAAGTTCCTTGGCCGGGTGGGGTGGGGAGGTGTGGTGGGAATGAGGGCTCTGAGGGATTGACCCTTGAGGAGGCTGAGGGCGAGGCAGGCAGTGCCATTGCGGGTGTGGACAGGAGCATGGAACGAAGGCCAAAGCTAAGAAGAGCCAAGTCCTGTGTGGCTGGAGTGTGGGATGGACAGAGGCAGGAAGCCTGTTCATGGTAGGGTTCTTTTGATTACGTGGAGCAGAGCCCTACTCAAGCGAGCTCAAGTGCGTCAGGCAGGCGTACCGTAAGGGTGCAGAGAATAGCATGAAGCCCCAGGGCAGAAATACAAAAAAAGCAAAAAAAAAAAAGATTGGTGTCTCTCTCTTTCTTTCTCTCTCTCTGTGATATGCTGCTGGCCTATATTGTGTATCTATAGGTTTATTTAAATTCAAAATGAGGTTTTACTGCACAGAGGGAATCTCCCTCACGTGCCAGGCAGTGCTGTGCTGAAGTGCTTTATGTGTACTGTACCCTGAACCCTCCTCGCGCCCCTGTGAAGGCTTCTCCCCACTTGACAGCTCAGCACAGAGAAACTGTGCAGTTTTCCCGAAGTTATAACTGAGCGGCAGAACTGGAATCTGGACCCAGCGACCGCGTCCATGGCTGTTGGGCTGTGCTGCCTCTTCTACATAGCCTGTCTCTGCGGGGACTGACGGGGGGCAGTGGGCATGACCCGTGTCTGGTACGCAGCCTGGTTTTGCATATGCCTTGAGGGCCTCCCCTCAGTGGAGGCTGAGGCTCCAGGCCTCCAGGCCCAGGTTCTCCTGATGGAAGGTGCCTCATCCTGCTGGAAGGGGGTTATAGGCACACTCCCTGGTCCAGGCAAGTCTTGGGAGCCTTTGCCCTGGGCCCTCAGCTCTGGGCTCTAGTCCTGAAATTCACTCCCTTTTATGATGGAGCTATGAGCACTGGCATAATCCATGTTTGCCTTATACCAGGCCACTGAGCCTTTAGAATGAAGGCAGCTGAGGAGGCTAGGGCGGACCCCTGCCTGGTCCTGGGCGGGCAGGAGGCCTGGTCAGACACTCTGTGGCCTGGATTAAACTAGATGCACTGCCCTTCAGAACACCAAATGATGCTGCTTATGCTTTAACCTAAAGAAAGGAACCCGACAGATTATTAAAACCCCAATGGCTCTTTTTAATGAAACAGAATATCCTAGATTTCCGGGATGATGAGAAACTTTGCCTATGGTACATAAATGACTCATCATTCACTTTCTGGCTGATTGTTGAGTATTCAGAGCCTCATTTCTACAAGTGCAGTGCAGAGAGTCTAATTTTAATTAGTGCAAGATGCCAATGCAGAATGAAAAGAAAATTATGTTAAAAAGGCTTCCCTGTCCTCACTGCACCCCCACCCACCCCCAAACTAAGAGAATGGTGACATTTAAAAGAGGCAAATCTGGCACGGGGGAGCAGTGAAGGCATAAAATGGGGTGTCATCCAGCAATGAGCGTGCCCTCGGTGTGGAAGACCATGAGCTGGGGCCGCGGGTGTCCTGCTCTCTGCTGTGTCTTCAGGACTTAATAAATATTTGTTGAGCTAGTGAATGAATTAAAAGAGAAAGTGAGGAAGAATCATTAAAATTTTGTGTCATCGAGGGGGAGAGAGGAGCCCAAGATGACATTCAGGTACCTCAGGTGTGAGGTGGGGTCATTTGTGAGGACGGGGAACACACAGCATGCAGAGCCACGGGGCCAGAGATAATGAGAGTGGTGATGGTCCTGTAGAGATGGAGGGGTTGGGGACACTCAGGGAACATTCCAGAAGGCAGCTGTGGTTGTTGGGCTGGAACTCATGAGGAGGCTGGTGTGGAGATGCGTTGTCTGAGGGGCACACTCACAGGCCCTCAGGGGCCAGGCAGGTGAGGACAGCGGGGAAGCCGTCAACGTAGGTGGGCAGTACCACTTGGCATTGGCTCCTTGCAGCCGGTGGAAATATGGCCCCAATATCACAAAATCTCCTGTTGTTTGGCTGAGCAGTTGGTTTGCTTTGTTTTAGAGAAGGTAAAATGTTTCTGTTTTCTTGTGAAGTTTCTTGCTTTTTCAATGTGAGCAGATATATTGGTTTGGAAGACTGTAGGATCTAGACCAGCGTGTCTCAAACTCTCTGTGGTGAAGGACCAGTCTTCTCCCAATTCGCTATGGAGGGATACTTCCATAAAATCCAGAGAAGAGGAGAAAGGAAGAAGTTTTACAATGTAGGGGGAGAAATGGAAAAGTGTGATGTTACACATGCTTCAAGAAGAGGTTGGAGAATAGTATCAAAAGCAGGGAAGAGGCCAGATCAGAAGGGCACACTGGGTTTGGCCACCAGAGTCTCCTGAAAAATCTTCAGGAGCCATTGTTGTGGTGTGGAAGGGACAGAGGCCTTCTTGCTGTGGGTTTAAGAGCAAATGTGTTTAGAAGGAGAGAGAGGGAGTGGTTTGTTTTATTAATAAACAGGAGATTTGAGCACGTGTGAAAGCTGCAAGTTACCAGTGCAGTGGGGAAAGTTAATGGACCTGAGAGGAGATAAAAGATGAAGGCAGGTGTGGGTAGGGCAGGCCTCGGAGGGCCATCAGCCTTCCTCTGGGGCTGGGGGAGGAGGGAGAGGAGGGTTACAGGCTTAGATGTTCCTAGTGGAGGAAAAATGCAGAGCTGCTGCCTGGAGGCCGCTGTTTTCTTATGAAGTTCCTCTCCCACCCTGGCCTCCCTTGATCCTCTGTCCTCCTGCTATTTTTATTGGCCTGTGATCTTCCTGTTCTGTCCAGGGAGGTTAGCTGAAGTTAATTTAAGCCTGAGGGAAGGGAGGGGGTCATCTGCTTGTCTTGATCACTCCCCAAAAAAGGAGATACATTCTTGTGCTTCATTTTTTCCCTCTGCAGGAATCCACAACCCAGGACTGGTGGGTTGGGCTTCGATCATGTCTCTTTGAACAGATCTTTGAGGGCCTGCTGCGTGGTAGTGTCTGGGAATACTGTATGAGCTGGTCCAGGGAATGCCTCTGGTCCCATGAAACCTAGAGTCCAGCTGAGGACAGAGACATGGAGCAGATAGGCACACGATGGATGTGTGACCACAAACAGGAGTGTGCTCTCAGGTGGAACACAGCAAGGACCCCACTCCAGCCTGGAAGTGGCCGGGCAGTGCTTCAGGACGAAGTGTTTGCCCCGAGATCCAGGGCCAGCAGGGAGGGACATGGAGGTTGTGGGCGCTGAAGCAACTTGGACAAGGGCTGTGGGGTGGGAGGGAGCATGTTTGTTTGAGGGACAGAAAGGAAGACACTGTGTAGCTTACCCGCAGAGGTCAGAAGGGTGAGTGAAAGCGGATGGGGCTGGAGGGTGAGCCAGGATCACAGTGCAGAGCCCACAGGCCTTTATCCTAAGTGCAGTGGAAAGCCATTGGCGGGTTTTAAGGAACAGCTGGAGAATGATTCCAAATTTACATTTTGGAAAAATCCAAGTGGCTGTAGGGGAGCGTCTGGATTGGGAACAGCAGTGGGCGTACTTAGGACCCTGCTGGAGTAGCTGTTTGTGGATACCTGGAGATTGTAGCTCAGCTTAGGTGGAGAAGGTGGTAGGTTTAAGGAATACCGAGCCAGGCAGACCACCAGAGTTGTGTCTGGATGGGGTGACGAGGCTTGGTGGAGAAGGAGGGGACCAGGATGGTTTGGATTGTGCAGCTGGATGAATCGGGTTCTTTGCTGAGATAAGGACGGCTGCAGGACAGGCGTGGTTTCGGTGGTTCGGGAGCTCAGGCAGAGGTCTGGGCTGGAGACACTGGCTGGCAGATAGTAGCTGAAACCAGGGTCATGGAAGAAATTGCCCAGGATGAAAGGGAGGGTGTGAAGGAAGGAGGCCTAGGGCTGAGCCCTGGGGAATTCCAGAATTTACTGTTGAGCAGAGAAAAGAGACAGAATGTCAGTGGCGAGAGAGATTGGAGGGATAGGAAAGTGTAGGTGACGGAGGCCATGGGAAGAGGGTTTTTCAGCAGGGAGGAATTGTCTACCCTGTTGGTGCCCCTAAGGCGAATGTCAGAAACAGCCATTGCTGCAGTGGTCTTGAAGTCACTGGCAACCTCTGTGGAAACTGTTTTGGTGGCCTCTCCCCTCCCAGCAGATATTTTTGCAAGGCCTGATCCAACGTGTCTTTGGGTTACAGTGAAAAACCAATGCCCTTCACCCCGTAGAACTCGTGTGTTCCTGTCTTATTGCTAGGATGGTTCTGGGGTCAGTTTTATTTATTTACCTTTTTCATTTTAAAATTTAAGATGCTGTTTTTTTCCATGGGTTTGCTAAATTATCTTCTTTGTTCTCCTTAATGTCATTTTTTATTAAGCAACTGAATTTTAAGATCTGACCAGGAGATTAGAACTTGACCATGTAAAACATAGCAATTTTATGTAATTTTTAGCATTTGGAGCACATATCACGTGAAGTAATAATAATAAAAACCTTGTACGGCTGGGCGCAGTGGCTCACGCCTGTAATCCTAACACTCTGGGAGGCCGAGACAGGTGGATCGCTGGAGCTCAGGAGTTCAAGACCAGCCTGAGCAAGAGCGAGACCCCCGTCTCTACTAAAAATAGAAAGAAAATTAACTGGACAACTAAACATATATACAGAAAACATTAGCCGGGCATGGTGGCACACGCCTGTAGTCCCAGCAACTTGGGAGGCTGAGGTAGGAGGATTGCTTGAACCCAGGAGTTTGAGATTGCAGTGAGAACTGCACGACTGCACTGTAGCCTGGGTGACAGACTGAGACACTGTCTCTAAATAAATAAATAAATAAAATTAAAAGAATTAAAAAAAGAACTTGTAGTTAAATAAAAAAAGTAACTTGGTATCCCCAAATATGCCACTGAGATGTGCACAGACCAGAGGAGTGGCCTACTCTGGGCCCTGTGGACAGCCCGCAGCAGTAAGGCTGTGTTGCTTTGTGGTCTCTGCAAAGAAATTGCCCCAAAACTGAGGAAACAGAAACTATTCTAAAGGCCGGTGGAGCAGGCAGGTGACTAGAGGAGAAGCAGAAGGTAAACCAAGGGAGGTGGCAGCTCTGTGCCCAGGAATGCTTTGTTCCAGGGAGAAATTAGGCCTGCGTAGAACACGGTCAGCTCAGGGTGACTTCCCAGCCTCCCGGGATGTCCCCTCCGTTCCACTTGTTGGTAGGTAGTTGGTGCAAAGTTCATGTAACTTTGCCGGAGGCCTGGTGTTTGGCTTGTGGCCAACCTGGGAGGTCCTGAAGGTGAGGGGCGAGTGGCTGCTTCTCCAGGACCCAGCTGTGGCCATGGGTCCCTTGTTCCTACGCCACTGAGATGGGTCCCAGAGGAGTCTGGCGGTGGATAAGCTGGGGTCACCACCAGGTTCTGGCTCCCGTTGCCTCTGAACCGTGCTCGCCTACAGCAGACAGTAATGTTCCTCTGCGGCTCAGGGTGAAGCCAAAAGGGCTGAAGGTTTGGAGTTTCTTCCTTCTAAGCCAGTGGATTTTGATATGTGCCCTCTCTGGGATGTTCCTGGGTAAAAGCGCTTCTGTAGTCCAGTAGGTTTGGGAAACACCACCTCACAAGCCCTCTTGGAGAGTCAAGATGGTCCTTAGAAAAAAGAGTCAAGGCTCTGGAAAGGTCCACAACAAGAAACCTGCTTACTTAGTTTAACTTGGCATTTCTGAAATACAGTTTGAGAACTTTCCTCTTGTTTCTCTACCTCCCTCCAAAACCTATCTATATTATGGACCATACTTTGGAAAATGCACTAAATTAATGAGGAATCCATTGACCACTTGCCAACCATGGAAAATCACAGGTAGTCAATGGGAGGGGGGGGAGTCAGTTTCTTCTCTTTTTATTTTTCATTTATTTTTAAAATTTTACTTATTTACTTTTGATTGTACAGTAAGTATGTATTTAAAGTGTACAACATGATGTTTTGATGTACATAGTGAAATGGTTACTATAGTTGGGCAAATTAATATGTCCATCATCTTGCATAGTTACCTTTCTTTGTAGTAAGACCACCTAAAATTACTGTTATCAAATTTCCAGTATGCAGTACACTATTATTAACTATAGTCCTCATGCTGTACATTGGATCTCTAGCCTTACTCATCCTACGTATCTACAACTTTGTGTACTTTGACCCATAGCTCCCCATTTCCTCCTCCTGCCCCTGGTAGCCACTGTTTTATTCTGTTTCTTAATCTTTGACTTTTTTTTAATTCCACATATAAGTGAGATCATGCAGTATTTTTCTTCCTCCGTCTGGCTTATTTCACTTAGCATATAATGTCCCCCAGGTTCACGCATGTTGTAATTAGTAGGATCTCTTTTTTTAAGGTTGAATATTCTGGTGTGGGTGTTTATGTGTGTGTGTACCACAATTTTTTATCATTCATGTGTTGGCAGGTTTTCTTCTCTTTTTAAAATGGGTTACTAGTACTGACTGTCTCCAGCTACACAGATTTGCCATAGGCGGAAGTGTCTAGTACTTTATTGTATTTTCTTGGTTCCTCTAACAAGTCTTTCTGGCCCAGATGCCTGGTGTAACTGTTTTCTAATCCTCACCTACACCTCTAACAGAAGGAAGATTTGGAGCAGAGCAATTAAAAACTCCCTCCTCTCTTTTGTCCCTCTACAAAGACACGTGCTCGGCACCTCTGCCATTCTTCCTGCTGCTTTAATAGCAGACATAGCAACTCATAGTCAGCAAAAACTAGGTCAATTGGATTTGTTGACAGCTGTGGAATCGCAGATAGCTTTTGCTCTGCTGTCTGGGTCAGTCTCAGCTAATCTGACCACTGTCTCTTAAAACATGCACTGACTTCTCCCCCACCCCCACCCCTGCCCTTTCTGCTTTCTCATCCTCCCCCCACTCCTGGACTTCTCCACCATAGCTGTTAATCACATTTTCAAATATATCGATTTTTCCAGCTTTGATTTCACTTTCATCTCCTCCCTAAGGTCTCTGATCAAAAGTGACATTTTATTCCTTAGCAGGTCTGTCCGGTAGAAATATAATACGGATGACCTATGTATAGTTTAAATTTTTGAATAGCCATGTTAAAAAAGTGAAGAGTGAAATTAATTTTAGTATTGTATTTTATTTAGCCCAATATATCCAAAATATTATATTTTCAATACGTGGTGAGATATTTTACATTCTTTTTAACCAACTAAGTCTTTAGAATCTGGTGTCACTTGAATCACATCTCAGTTCAGATGCTAAATTTTTAATAGTTAACATGAAATATCCTACAAAATGGAGTTACGCTTAGCAGAAAAATATTTCATACTGCTTCAGTTTTTAAACTTAAAATGCATTAAAATTAAATAGTATTAAAACCTCAACTCCTTGGCCTCACAAGCCACGTTTTAAGTGCTTGACAGCCACATGTGGCTGATAGCTACTGTCTTGGACAGCATAGTTCTGTAGAATTCATTTATTTAAACAATTTTTAGTTTTCCATATTTCCTAAGTTGACACAAAACATTTGTGATCATGAGTCTTGTCAGCCACAAGGGAAGGTGGAGCACAGAGCAATGTATAGCATATACACCAAATATTAATATAAAATAACCGAAGAAAATCTCCTATTTTCCCCATGAAAAAAATTTTAAAAACTGTTTCGTGCCAATTTTAACATACAACTTTTTAGGAATATATTTGAAATAATTAAATTTCTGCTTCTACTATTATTATATTTAGTCTTATGTGCATACTTTATATAAAATGTATGAATTTGGAAATAGTGCTTTCCCTCATGTTTACATCTCATGAAACAATGTTATTCCCATAGTGCTTTTTTTCAAGCATCATCGCATTCAGTGTCTTTATCACCAGCATGATGTTTTTGGCCATCTTGCACAGGTTTCTAGCTCATCCTATTTGCTTTCATCCAAATTGTTTGGGATTCAGCACTTTTTTAAAATTCATGAATGATGCTATCTCTGGAAACTATCCTAAGTCATAAGTGTTCATTCATTTAACATTAGAATAGTTGTTTTTTTCTGCACCAGCTCGTACGTGAATAGGAAATCTCCATAATGGAACCACTTACTCTGCACTGCTGTTAAAAAATAAAGAAGAAAGAAAGAAAAAAAATATCTTTTTATTGAAGATAACATAAATTCGGGAGCATGCATAAATCACAAGTGCACAGCTCAATGAGTTAGCACAAAATGAACACACCTGGGTAACCAACACCCAAGTCAAGAAATAGAACATGAGCAACAGCCCAAACCCTTCCTGTGGCTACTCTCACCATCTCCCTACTCCTCCCAAAAGGAAACCTCTAATTCTAACACCAAATGGTGGCTTTGCCTGTTGGTATAAATGGCATCTTGTGCTCAACACTATCTCTCTGAGATTCATTCATGTCACCATGGTTTGTTAGTGTTCATCTGTGTGTAGAATTCCCAAATTGCTTTTTTAAAGCCCTCTTTAAGGAGATTGCCTATAACAGCACTTCCAAATTCTTTTTCATGCTGTAGGAATTATTTTACATTTTTGTTAAATGTATTTCCTTCCTTTAAAAATAATCAAGTCCATCAGATTACTCTGGGAAATGTCCCAAACTAGCTTTGATTAATGTGTTTTCTCCAATAAGCATTTTGCTGTTTTCAAAATAAAGTGACTGAGAGAGTCCTTGTATTATGAGAGATTTTGTAGAAGTATATCAATGTAAAAAGCAATTCCCTCTTTTCTGAGAAATAACACTTTGGGGAGTAAAATCCAGGAGATACACAGGTTAGATCCAGGCTGTCTCGCGTGCGAGTATTTATGGACTGTGGATTGTGCATTGGATCATCACATCGTAGTGACTGAATATGGGTCTAACTCTTGACAGTGGACATAATTTCCGTGGTGCTTCTTTCCCCAGATGTCTGCTCGGCTAACTCCTTCACTTCTTCAAATGTCGGCTCAAGTTCACCTTCTCAGTGCACCTGCCTTGCTCACCTGTTTTTAAAAGAGCAGCTTACCCCCTGCCAACCTTGTATTTCTGATTCCTTTTAATCTGCTCTACTTTTCTTTTCACTATAGTTCTTTTCACCTCTTAAGATACTTTACTATTTTTACTTAGTTACTGTGTTTATTGTTTCTTACCTCTTTTTTTCGTGCTGATAACAGCGTAGGTCATACGGTAGGTGCTCAATGAATGTCCGTAGAATGTAAAAGTGAGAGCCTGTGTATTTCCAAGGTTTGCAGGGCGGGCATCGGAACTGTATAGGAACAGACGCTTCGAAAGGGGATTCAGGGAGGATAAAGTGGACAGAGGGTTAAGACTGTTATACATTTTCTTTTTTCTGTAACTCACAGAAGCTTTTTTTGGTGTTTGGGGTGGTTGAAACTTGTTGAGTAAACCCTCCCTAGAAGGGACTTGTGAAGATTAGATGTCACCTGTTTCTACTTCATACGTCCCAGCAGACACGTTTACAAATATGGAATTTGCTGTTATCTCCAGGAAAGTTTCCAAAGTGATTATATATATATATATATATTTATTTATATATATAAACTTTTTAAGAGCTGGAACATGTTGTGAGTGCTAATTATGCGCTGTCAGTGAACACATGTGGCAGCTGACGGGTTTACAGCGCAGGTTGAACTTTCCCGTCTGCGTGTTCAGAGGTGCTGAACATCCCCCCTCCGTGAAGCCTCCTGTCTGCCAGATTTGTCTGGGATCCAGCACAGATAATGAGCGTGGGAATTTGGACGGTGCTCGCGGCGTGCAGAGGGTGGGGTGTCTCAGCTGAGAAGGGGAGTTTATCCTGGCAGGCAGTTAGGTTGCCTGCTATATCTTCCCCTGACACTGGAAGGTTTCGTTTTTATTGCTTGCGATTATGTGGAATCTTTTCTGGGGGTTTTGAGAATTAGTGTGACAGAATTACAGCCCACGTAAGGTTTTCCCCTTTTCTGCCTTTGGGAGAATTCCCACTCGGAGAGCCAGATCCCATTAGGATCCGAGTGGTATTGAGGGTGGCTGGAGAAAGCACTTGGACACCACCAGGTGCCCCGTTACAGAAACTGACTTGCCTCCTGGAGGAGGAATCTGGAGCTTTAAAAGCCCCGTTTCAGAATTTCCTCCTGATTCCAGTGAAGGAAACCTGCTACCTACTAACTTAGGTAGCCATTTGGGCAGAGCACCTCCCTTTGTCCAATTCTTGGTTTTCTTCTCTGTAAAACATGGCCTTTGCACTAGAATGATAATTTCTAAAATTGCCTATAGCTCCAATATTCCGTGATTCTATGACCAATCCAGCTTTTAAATGACTTCCCCCTTACTATCAAAGAGCCTTCTCTGATTAGTTCGGGTGTATGATGGTGTCGCACTGAGTTTGGTGCCATAGGCCCTCATTCTGTGAATTTTGCTGGGCACAACTTGGTATCCCCTCTGCTCTGCATCCCATACAGCGATGATCGTTGATTTATTGATAACTGTTTTGTCCTCCCCCTTAGCTAACACCTGTACCTGGAGCGCAATATGAGGGCTATTATTTTTACAAAGTTTTTTTTCTTTTGTCTTTTAAGGTTAAAAAGAAACATTGCCTTCTGACATTCCAGTGGGAAAAAATCTGTTGTGAGGAAAATCTCTAAACTTTATATGATTCATTTGTTGGATCACTTTCGACTTCTTAAGTGTTGAAGAGAATGCAAAATAGGACACATTGCCATTATGGAGGTGGTGCGGTTATCTGTAGAAGTAACCCAAGATATGTATATTGGACAGAAGGCCGAAGTATTAATATTTGAATAGCACATTATTATAAATTTAGCCTAAGCAATGGTAAAAATAGAATTAAACTAGTGTTTATCATCTAATTCATTACTTCCCGGTCTACATCTTCATTCTGTTAGCCTGATAGCAGTATTCCTAGCTTTGAAAAGGTAGCTGGGGTAGGTGGGTGGTAGGGATGCTATTGATGGGGGAGGTAGGGGCATTATTAATGGGGGAGATAGGGGTATTATTGGCGGGGCAACAGGGATGTTATTGATGGGGTGATAGGGGTAGTAGGAATATTATTGGTGGGGGTGATAGGGGTGTAATTGGTAGGGTAGTAGGGATGTTATTGGTAGGATGGTAGGAATGATACCAGTGTGGGTAGTAGGGATGTTATTGGTAGGATGGTAGGAATGATGTTGGTGTGGGTAGTAGGGGTGTTATTAGTGGGGTAATAGGAGTGTTATTGGTGTAGGTAGTAGGGATGTTATTAGTGGGGTAGTAGGGATATTGGCGTGGGCAGTAAAGATGTTATCGGCATGGGTAGTAGGGGTGTTATTGGCATGGGTAGTAGGATGTTATAGGCATGGGCAGTAGGGATGTTATCGGTGTGGCTAGTATGAGTGATAATCGGCGTGGTTAGTAGGGATGTTATCGGTGTGGGTAGTAGGGATTTTACGGGGCAGAAGCTCTTAGAAAGAAAACTTCAGAGAGAAACAGGCTGTGATATGGAGGATACAGGGAGGAGAAGTTAGAAAGAAAATACCTGAAGCAATGGAAAAAGTTTAAAAGAAAATGTTTAAATAAATTTCTGGTAAAAATAAAGTTAGTTTTTTGATAGAACTATTCCTTGTTCCATTGGTGTAGAACTTTTGTTTTCGGTGACTTTCTATTTTGAGTGAGGTGCTGTGTCGACTCCGACTTCTGAGACACTCCCCAGAGGCAGTGGAGGCTTCTCTCTATGATGCCTTAAGAATAACACAGATGGATTTTTTTTCCCCTAAGCCTCAAGCACAGGAGTGTCTGTGACCCTTTCTGACTCTGATGGTGCCTGGGAATGTGGGTGTCATTCGGTGTTGCTTTTGAATAGTAAAGCATCATCATTAATTCATGCTCTGCACATTTGTAACTTGTGATAAACAAGAGCTGAGCCTAAGTTTGCCTACACGTTTGCTAAGCTGATTAATAATGTAAGCCAAGCTGCAGGGGCAGTGTTTATTCACCTCAAGGGTACCTGCTTGTTCCAGCAGTGTGGATGCACTGTTACAAACCGAGAGGCTAATTACAAATTGCTCTTACCTCTTTATTGAAGCAGGTCCCTAAAGGCCCACTCCTTGGGAGCTGTTGTGTCCTTTGTTTACATTTCTGCATGTTTGCGAGTGCTGCTGACTGCATCTTTTATAAAGCATTGTGGATTTTACACTTTAGGAAAATCACTACAGTCTGGTGTCTCCTTTGGATATGAATTGGTGAGGGCGACTGTATTTTAAGAGTTGTCTATTGCTGTGTCACAAACCAACCCAAAACATACTGGCTTAAAACAATAACAGTCATTTATTTTGGTCTTAAAGATGCAAACTGGGCAGGACTTGGCAGAGGCGGTTAAGCTCCGCTCCACATAGTGTCAACTGGGTGGCTGGATGGTGGCCGGGGGTCTACTTTCCAGACGGCATGCTCCCATGCTGGGCAAGTTGGTGCTGGCTGTAGGCCTCTCCACAGATGACTCGGGCTTCCTCAAAACATGCTGGCTGGGATTTTAGAGCAAGCATCCCAAGAGAGCAAGGTGGAAGTGCACAGAATTTTTATGACTAGGCCTCAAGCATCACATAGTGTCTTTACCACCCTGCTCTTGGTTATTGGAGGCCATCACAAAGACCCATAGTGGTTCACATAGAGGGGACACAGGCTCCCCTCTTTGACAGGGGAATGACAAGGTTCCAGCAGACCAGGTAGGACAAGAGAGATCGTTGTGGCCACCTTTGGAAAATATAATCTGCAACATACGTGAATTCAGACATGTTCATTTTCAGTTTATTCTTCTAGGAGAGAATTTTGAGAATACATAAAAGACAAAAATGAAGGCAAGAAATGGAGATAAGTTGGGTATTGAATGTAAGGGTTACTGGGCACTGAACATAATCTTTAAATCTGTAATTCTCCATAGTTGTAAATGCCAGTCCCCCTCACCAGGAAAAAAATAGCCTCCTATTTGTTATTCAGAGGGATCACATATCTCCATGAGGTCTGAAACTCTCTCAAATGATTTCCATCTTCCAGCAAAACCATCCCAGGGTTCTCCAGGGTATTTACAAAAGAACAATAAAACATTCATTTCTTTAGCACATTGTAATGAAAACCATCCCCAAGTACTTAGTTTAACTGCTTTGTTTACCATGGGAGTTTCAAATGCCACGAGGACCCTGTTATATTTTTGTTGGTCAGGAGTCATGGGAATAGACAAGGATTTTTTAACCAAGGGTTAAAACTAGGATAGCAGTGCCCAACCGCACCATCTCGACATTTTGTTAAAGTGCCTTTCGTTAGTGCTTTGGAAGCCTATGTAAATCAGGGAGTGGTGGGAAAAAAAGTCACGAATACTGGATGTTCAAGCAGCGTGGTGTGAAGGGAAACATCTGCTCCTGGTTAAATTCTTTAAACTTATGTTCCTTTGCTTCACTCACTTAACGGTGGTGCTGAGATTTGAGTTTCATGAAGACTCTAAAGCCGGTTTTCCACAACATTCCCAGGAGTTTTAATGAGCCCTTGAGGTTCTTAGCTCCAAGCTTGTAATTCCAGGGTCACTGATATTACCAAAGTATAAAATTGAGGTTGTCAACCTCAGCAACTCCAGGATTCCAGCTGGGTTTTTTAAGTTTGTTTTTATTTTTTTGAGGAAGAGCATTGTGCTCTCGTAGGTAGTGCCTTTATGAAAGAAGGCCCACGGGAATGCCTGAGTACGAGACGTTTTTTACCTTGATAGGAAGTACTGATGCCAACAATTGTTTACTGCTGCCTCTTTTCTTTTTCCTGAGGGGGAGATTGACTTGGTTTATTAAGAGATGGTCGAGAAACCCAAGGGCTGCAAATAATTTTATTTTAACAGGGATTCTTTCTTGAGACTGCAAACTAAAATAAAATCCTAAGCCTTCTGCTGACTGAATAGACCCCTCTTGGCCAAGCAGACCCCACTTTAAACCTGAGTTCCCAGCCATGACGGGATAGGAGAGATAAGCCACAATTACATACCCCTGATTTCCCTTCATAAATATTCATGACTCCTCCTATATTTTTTGAATATGTATATTTGATCCCCCACCCCCATCCCAGTATAAAATCCTGTTTCCTTTTGTCTCTTCTTTGAAGCACACATGCCTGGCTTCCGGCTGGAGCTTGACTTCCCAACCTGTTGGAATGGCTGCCCAACAGGTTGCTACCCTTTATGAGAAATAAAGCTCTCCTTTTTCCAAAGTATAAACCTTGTTAATTTTTTTAGTTAACAAGATGTGCTTTACAACCCCCTTAGTTTCTCTAGGCCTCAGTTTTCTCTGCTGTTAAGGTGGTAGGAGTAGAAAATGATGTTGCAAGCTTTCAGAGTCTCAAATGAGTATATTTTCAAAATGTTATTGGCCCCAGATGGATATTTCCTCAATTGTAGACTCATAGAAGTTTCCATGTAGGGGTAACCTCAAATTCTGCAAATTTAATCTTGTAACTATTTATTCCTTTAACAAGTCTTTTATGTGTCAGGAGCAGTTCTAGATGCTGGGGACATAGCAGGACACAAAATAGACGAAGTCCCTGTCCTCATGGAGCTCATGTTTAGCTGGGGAAACCAATCATGGGGAGACTGAAGGTTACAGCATCCCAAACAGAGGGATCTGTGAGTGCTAAGGCCCCCTGATGGGAACAGACTTTGAATGGTAAAAAAAACAAAGGCTTGTTGAAGGGTGTCAGCAGTGAACAAGGTGTCCTGAGAGGTGGGCAAGGCCCAGTGCAGGGAGCAGAGGATGCTGGACTCCACAAGCCAGGTTCAGGTTGGGCTCTTACTCTAAGTGGGACACTGTTGGAGAGTTTAACACAGGTGGCATTAACTGATTCTCATCTTTCAGATCTTTTGGAGCCCAGCCTGACTGCTGTGGGGCTGTAAGCAGGCCAGCAAGCAGGAGGAAAGCCAGCAGGGGGCTGGCGGCCAGGCGGGGAAGGGCACATCCATGAGGAGGGGGTACTGCTTGACTGCAGGCCATGCCAGAGAGGATGGGGCGGTGAGGACTGCAAGGGCCTGTGGGATGTGGAACGTGGGGGTAGCGGGGGATGGCTGTGGGGAGGTGCCGGTGGGGCAGGCGGACACACAAGATGAACAGTGAGTGGAGGGCACTTACTTTCTGTTGTTGCTGGTTGGTTTCTTTGCTTTTTTTAAAAGATAGCTTGAATTTAACTGTATGCTGGGTGGAAAGAGCCAGTAGAGAGGGAAAGATCAAGGATATAAAAGAGAGAAGTGGTCCTTAGTGGAGTTGGGTGCTCCAGGAGGCTCCAAGGCTCCAGTTTAGCCTTGATCGGGCCCCACTGATGCAGGGTACGAAGAGGGGAGGGGTGTGTTTAGAGGTGGCTGGAAGAGGACATAGGGTGGGGCTTCTCAGCTGTTTTCTGATTTCATCTTTAATTCATCTCTGGAGAATGATGGGGACATGGGAAGTTGGGAGGGGGCCCAGGAGAGGGGAGTAAGGCCCTGCGGGGGGGACACAAGATGGGTGGGCAGGGATGACAGCAGGGTGCAGGCCAGCTGTGTGGCCACACCTAGATGGAGGCCTTGAGCCTTCCCTGTCGTGGCCCTGGGTGGATGGATGAATGTGACACTTGTGGGAGGGGCCAGGCAGGGAAAGCCAAGGATGTAATAGCAGGAGGGTGATGGGAGAAGTGGATCGCATGCTGGGCAGGGAAGGCTGAGAAGACCTAGTCATCTACGCATCTTTTCAAGCAGCTTTCTGGGCCTTGACTGATGGTCACGTTGAACTGTCAGTTTGCACGGACAGTCCCAGCTCATGCCTGTCAACCAGCATGATTAATTACTCATTGTTTCACCTTTTGCTTTAAAACAAGTCCCTCTCTGGATGATTATGTGACCCGTCACCTCAGTCGGCAGACTGCTGTGTCTACTTTTGGTCTCCCATGGCCGCCTCACATCCTTTCCCATGGCGAGCGTAGCTCTGTGACCTCTCCCACGAGCTCTGCAGCAGCTCTCGGGCCCCCAGCCACTCTTCTGGCCTCCTGCCTGCTCGCTGCTGTCACCAGCCCCCACCTCGGTCCATACCACATCCTTTGGGCAATTCCGTTGTCCTTTGGGTGGGTCCGATTGTGCCACGCTGCTCAGATGCCATGATGGCAGCTCAGTGCCCGCAGAACAAAAAAGCAAGAGCCTAAAGAGTCAAAACTCTTCGCCATCTAGCCCTGGTATTTCACAGTGTGGCTCAGAGCCTGGGATATAGTGTAGTGAATACAGTGCTGAGTGGTCTGGCTTGGCAGGTAGGAACTTGGACTCTGGAGCCAGCTGCGTAGGTTTGAATCCTGCTTGCTCTTTTACCAGCTGTGTGACCTTGGGCAAGTTGCCCAACCTCTCTGTGCCTCAGTTTTCTCATCTGTAACAGGGATAAAAAAGAATACCTATTGTTATTATAAGGATCAAATGAGTTAATCGATGTACAGCCTTTAAAATGGTGTTGGGTGCATAGTAAGGTCTCAGTATACACTAGCTGTCAAGGTTATGGATTTTCCGCACAGGCACACTGAACGTGTGCTCTTCCCCGTATAACTTCTGGCACTTTCTTGCCTCTTCAGTTTTGCCAGTCTTACGGGAATCCTTCCTGCGAACCATTTCCGTATGCACAGATTCCACCTGTCCGGAAGGTTATTTTACTAACCATGGGTTTAGGCCAGCACAAAACTAACAGACTATGAAGTCTGGCACACATCTTTGACTCCCACGGGACTATGACGAGAGTGTGTTTAAATACTTTGCTAACGTAATGTTTTGAGGTTTGGTTTATCCATTTCCCTTGTGGGGGTGCAGGAGTATTAATGGAAGCCTGGGGGTCTTGCAGCCACGGTGGGAGGTGGCAGATTCTCCTGCCAGTTCTTTTCCTCAGTGCTGCCACCTGGATGATAGCAGTTTGCTTGGGCCGAGGTCTTTGCTGTGCTCCAGGACCCTGGTCTGAGCACAGGCAACCACAACATGCCGAATTCTGCTGGTGGGCACACCTTGAGGGAGACCAGGGATTTGCTAGGCCAGTAAAAATCTGCCGGAGGTGCCTCCTGTCTGCTCCCCGACATGTTGAATCTTTGCGTTGTGCCCCTCCTGGTCTGGGTGTGAGTCTGTTATGCCAGACTGCTCTGTGGAGTGGGAGGCTTCGGGGTTGGACAGTGATTCCAAAAAGTGTTCTTAAATAATTTTGAGCAGACCTTATAACCTCTGTGAAGTGAAAGAATGATGTGTCTATGCAGACAAATAATCTAGAGCACTGATGCCAAAACGATTTTGTCCAAAATATATCAACTTTATTGTGATAGATAAGGGCTTATTTCCTTAGTTTTATTTGGCTTAAATATCAGTTGTCTTATCTAACATTTGGCTTGTGCTTTGGGAGGCTGAGGTGGGGGGATCGCTTGGGGCCAGGAGTTCAAGACCAGCTGGACAACATATTGAAACTTTGTCTCTAAAAAAAATTAAAAAAAATTAGCCGAATGTATTGCACACTCCCATAGTCCCAGCTACTCAGGAGGCGGGATCTCTCGAACCCAGGATTTTGAGGCTGCCGTGAGCTATGATCATGCCACTGCAGTAGAGCCTAGGCAACAGAGTGAGACCCATCTCAAAACAAAATTTGGCTTATATTTTCTTCCTCATTTTAGTATATGTGGGCCATGAGCAAATTTCAGATTTTATTCACATTAAATGATGTATATACATGATAGATATTTACATATTTATTTTGTCTGCCCTGACATTCTTCTTCTGAGAGCTTCTTTATTTCCACAGTCCAGCTATATGATTTCCATGGGAGCCACCTTGCACCCTGGCCAGGGCTGATTGGCCCAGAAGTGGACATCTGACCTAAGCTGGGCCAATCAGAGCCCTTCCCTGGGATCTTTGGCTTTGGGTAACCAGGAAGTTTAGAGATCCTAACTCCAGTAACTAAGCTGTTAGTAGAAAAACTCACGAGTTGGCAATGGCCATATTTTCTGCTACGTGGAAAAAATTGATCCTAGGTAGGAAAAAAGAATGATGCCAACAGATAGAGAGAAGTAGAGATGAAACTTGGAGAAAGTTTCCAAACAGTGCTGGAGAAACCAGTTCCAGGTTTTCCTAAGTTTAGCTCTGGCCCTATCCTGCTGGCCACTTGCCTGTTATTGGAGAGTGCAATGAGTTGCTCCTCACAGGCAGGTCTTTCCTTGTTTACTTCCCTTTTGTATCTTTGATTTAGACTTTTGACATTGAGTTGGGATCTTCTGGTGGGTTGGTTTTTAGGGGGTACTAAGAGCTAGTTGAAGATCTGTAAGGGATGGTAATTTACTAGTACCCTCTCAGTCCTACTGACTCCTAACTCCCATGCACTCTATTTTCAATGAATTGTGAAATTATAGGCGCAATCTAAGTGAAACAACTGAATCAACACAGATAAACCCTATTGTCAGTAATATCTGTCCTGAACAGAGCTACCAAGGGAAGGGTCCTTTCTCTACTTCTAGTAGAACTCTGGGCCCAACCTCTTTCTTTTACTTTTATTCTTTTTCTTTTACTTTTTACAGTTTGGTGAGTTCTTATAGTATTTATTAAGCTTCCCACCAAATCACCCCTAATAACAGAGGAGAATAAAGGGATTTCTCTTCCCGTCATCACCAGCCCTGCCAAACTGAGTGTAGACAGTTTGAGAAGGCTGGAACAACTCAACCCTTAGCCTCTCTGTTACCCCTTGGGTCAGACCAACACATATTAAGTCCATGAAGGCGGGGATAGTGCCTGTTTGGCTCACTGTTGTATCCCTAAAACCTAGCTCCCAGCACATTATGGGTATTCAGTAAGTACTTATAGAATGAATAAATGAATGAATGAATGAATATTATTATCCCCATTTTATAAAGGAGGAGACTGATGCTCAGATAAAGCAAATGATTTGACCAGTAATATAACTAGTGATCAGTAGAGCCAAGTCCAAAGCTTTAGGTCTTCAGACTCCTTGTCTGAGGCTGACTGTAAGACCTCTCAGTCACTACAGGAGAAAACCACAAACCAGAAGGTCCCCGTGATCTTTCCTCGTGGCCCCATAATGAAGCTGAACACCCAGCAGCACCTGGCAAAGCTTTCAGTTCCTGAAGCTAAGCGTTAACACGTCAGAACTAAGGGCAGCTTCAGATGTGAGCTAAAACCCATGTTATTTTTGAACCTCTCTTTTCAGAAAGCTGTACAAGAGTTTAGGTGACAAAAGATGGGAAGCGTTGTGTGTGTATGATAAAATATTCACCGTAAAGACACATGTGTAACTGTGCAACCCACGACAGTATTTTTGTGCCTGTTCTCAACATATAGTACATGCATCTGTTTGTGGCTCCCTGTGTATGTCATGGATCCCCAAAGTCTTTAAATTGCCAGCTATCATGGAGTGGTGGCCTGTGAGTTATGAGGGCAAGCGGGTTAGAGTGGACAGTGGTCTGGTCTAGGGTATATTTGGGGTACATGTATGTGTGGGTCTTGGTCTTCACCCCATGTTATATGCCTCTGAAATCATCGTTGAAAACTCTATTTCCATTATTCAGTATTTATGTGATTGATTATGCTCTATAATAGTGCTATCCAGTAGAATTTTCTGTGAGGATGGAAATGCTCTATATCCCAACTGTCCAATAGAGTAGTCACAAGCCACCAGTGGCTAAGCACTTGAAATGTGACTAATGCAACTGAGCAATGGAATGTTTTGTTTTATTTTATTTTACTTAAGTTAATTTAAATTTAAATAGCCACATGTGGCTAGTAGCTACCATGTGGGACATCACAGCTCTGTGTTCTTATTAAAAAATAATAAGTTTCTGATTCCCAGCATTAATGAGCTCATTAGTAATAGGCATTCAATTAAGTTCATCATATAACTTGTAGAAAATAAATCAGTTATGGATGTAACTTCCCTTCCCTTTTCCTCAAAACACGGTGGGGGAAATTTCCTTGACCTGGGAACAGTGGTAGCTGAAAACCTTCTTGCCTCATGTCAGTCTCTCCTCTAGAACCTGGAACTGATGTCGGATGAAGTCCTCATTGTCTTGTTTCTGTTTGGGGCACATGCTCTCGCACTGTCTTTTGGGATTCCTCAGACAGCTCTTCATTTCACGCTGGGTCGGGTTTAGATTTAGAGACCCCAGGCAGCCTGCCTTGTGCTAGCTTATCTCCCCCACCCCTGCCCCTGCAGGAGGGATGTGGGGGAGGGAGAGAATTGACTTATTCTAAGAAACTGGCTCACATGATTACGGGGGCTGGCAAGTCCGCCATCTGCGGGACAGTCCCGCAGACTGGAGACACAGGTAAGAGTTGATGTTGCAGTTTTGAGTCTGAGGCTTGAAAGCTCGGACAGGATTTCAGTGCTGCAATCTAGAGGCAGAATCTTTTCTTCTTTGGGAAATCTCAGTCTTGGTTCTTATAGCCTTCAGCTGACTGGATGAGGCCCACCCACATTATGGAGAGTAATCTCCTTTACTGAAAGTCAACTGGTTATAAATTTTAATCACACCTTTAAGAAATACCTTTACAGCAACATCTAGATTAGTGTTTTACTAAAAAAATAAAAAAGTGGTTACCATAGTTTACTCAAGTTGGAACATAATTTTTTTTTTTTTTTTTTTTTTTGATACAGAGTCTTGCTCTGTTACTTGGGCTAGAGTGCCATGGCATCAGCCTAGCTCACAGCAACCTCAAACTCCTGGGCTCAAGTGATCCTCCTGCTTCAGCCTCCCAAGTAGCTGGGACTACAGGTGCACGCCACCACACTTGGCTAATTTTTCTATTTTTAGTAGAGATGGGGCCTCACTCTTGCTCAGGCTGGTCTCGAACTCCTTAGCTCAAGCTGTCCTCCCACCTCGGTCTTCCAGAGTGCTAGGATTACAGGCGTGAACCACCGTGCCCAGCCAATGCATAAAATTAACCATGACACCTTCCTCATTAGATTCAGGCAAAGCTATCTTGAAACTGTCTCTGACCCTTCATCCATGCCATCTAGTGTTACCTGTGAGCACTCAATTCCTGCTGGCTTGTCAGCAGCTGGCTTTTTTGCTTCTTTTCCCATGTTGCATATAGTTTCTGTTTTCACTAAATCCAATCTGTGTCTCATGTCTCCCTAACTGGTTTCACCCTGACTAAAACACAAATATGTGTATTAGCACATACACAGAGTATACATTTGCACTCATCATTGGCAACATTATATTCATTTTGAAAGTAGAGTAATGAGCAATCCCTCCTAGATTTTCTGGAACTGTCCCAATGTCATGTTATTTTTAATAAAAGTGATTCCTCAAATATATAACCAAAGGTGATTTTTTTTTACAATGAGTTGAAACTTTTTATGTAACAAAATTTAAAAAAAAAGGTGGGTGTGGTGGCTCATGCCTATAATACTAGCACTTTGGGAGGCTGAGGCAGGAGGATCGCTTGAGCCCAGGAATTTGAGGTTGCAGTGAGCTATCATGATGCCATTGCACTCTAGCCTGCACAACAGAGCAAGACCCTGTCTCAAAAAAAAAAAAAAAGCCTTTTTACCTCATGATTCTTGATTACAGTTACTGTGGAACTTGTTCTTACTTATTATAGAGCCATCGTTACTCCTTTAATTATTTGGGGTAGGATAGTTCTTAAAGGCAGCAGAAATGAGAAGAAGGTGGGTGAGGGTGTATTTCAGTTTAAACTGGTATCCAGCTGGCATCTTGGCATAGACTGGATTATTTAATGAAGTGGAAAGAGTGATATTGTTGAAGGGCATCAGACTGGCGTAGCATATCCAGAGTCAAATCTAGGCCTTACCTTTGATGAGCTCTGTGAAGTTTGACCAGGCACATGATCTTCTCTTGACCAGTTTCCCCTTCTATAAGGTGTTGAGGCCTAAGTCAACGCATGTGAAAGTTGTTTGTAGAAGAGTTGTACAATGTTAATAGTTGTCTTCACTACTCGCAGTTGTTAGAGAAATGTTGTAGGCATGTGTGTGACAGTCCACGGGGAGCTCCATGGCTAAGGTGACCTGGCTACTCCTGGTTTGTTCTTCCATATTGGTTTGGTCCCATGCTGATGAAGACCCTGGTGTAACTTGACGTCATGGTGCTATCCAGCGACGCATGCTGCGGGCTTGAAGTAAAGTAACCTTGTGGGTATATGGAGCATGGGAAAGAGATTCCAGAAGCACTGAAGGATAAGTCTGCCGGGATGTGGTGAATGGTTACAGAGGATTACAAAAGGGAAGAGCTGAGGAAGAAGATGCCCGTGTCTCCAGTTTGAGAGACCAGGTTGAAGGGAGACCCATCAGCTGTGATCATCAACCACGTAGGTCTGAAATTCCAAGGCATGGCAGGGATAGGAGTTCAAATTGGGGAATAATTAACATTATGATTAGTGTCTAAAGCAGTGTTTTAGGAAGTCACCAAGGGGGAGTGTAGAGCTGAGGGCTCATGGCCAAGGATGAACCCTGTCGAATAGGAACCAGTGCCCGCTGTTACCATGCATGCGACTTGCTCAATGCAGGCTATGAACGAATGAATGAGAAACAAACAGGACTCAGTTTAGCTACACGTACACAGTCAAATGACTTTCTGAAAAAGAGAAAAGGAAGTGTCTATACTAGGGTAAGGCAGAAAACTAAAAGTGTCAAGGCCCCTAGAGTCTAGCCAAATATTGATCTTTATAAAATCTAAATGTGGTCTTCTAGTTAAAAAGGACTACTCACCCTTTCTGGTAAACAATTTGGCAGCCTGTATCAAGCCTTTGAAAAGTTAATATCCCTTGACTCATTAATTCTACTTCCAGGAATCCACCCGAAGGATGTAAGTAGAGCTGCAGATAAAGATTTACGCACAAAGATGCATCTTCTTCCTGGGGTCATGAATTTCCCTGGATGGCTTGGATGAGAGGAGCATTTAACTTAGGCCTCTTTTTAAAGGTTTTGGTACTATGCAGCATTATGGTGCAGGATACAAAATCTGCACTGCTGTTGAAGGTAAAAGATTAATAATCAAAGAAATCTTGAGCTTTGGCCTGGGACTCCCACCCTCCTCTGCTCTCGAAGTTATAATACTATGGTGGGAGAGTTGGGGATATGCTGGCCTGCAGGGTGAAGGCAGAGCCTCTGTTGGCATGGTGTCCATGGGCATATGTGATCTAGTCCTTGTGCTTTCTAGTCCAGCTTCATTTCTGGGCACTCCTGGCTTCTCCTGTCATGTTCCAGAAATAATTCTAGAAATTTCCTTCACACACCAGTCTGTTGCACACCATCAAGCTTTTGCCATGATGATGCTCCCTTGCCTTTACACAGATCGCCCTTCTCCCTTTCCATCTCATATCTGGTGAACTCCTATTCATCCTTCAAAGCCTCCTGCAGAATTGGTTCCACATAGGTTTTGTCTAGTATAGTATTTTGCAAAAAGAAAAGTATATGAATGCTTTAAGGTGAGGCATGCACACTCCAGTTCTGTCACGCTGCTCAACTCTTCCTATTGTATTACAACGCTCGTTTGTTACACTGCTGACCTACTATGAGAAACTTTTCTCAGCCTCCCCTCAGGCAGAAACAATCATTTTTGTCACTGTCATTTCTATACCTTTATATCCATTACTGCATTTATTACCCTCTATGATAAATTTTTAAAATATTTACTTTTTTCAATTCTAAAAATAACATGCATCAGGTACGGTGGTTCACGCCTGTAATCCTAGCACTGTGGGAGGCCAAGGTGGGAGGATCACTTGAGGCCGGGAGGGCAAGACCAGCCTGAACAACATAATAAGACCCTCTTCTCTACCCACCTCCCCTGCAAAAATAAATAAAGTAACATGCGTGCTCATTAAATAAATTTTGAAAAATTACACAAAAAAAGAGAAAAATTGCGCTGGGCATGGTGGCTCGTGCTTACAGTCCCCAGCACTTTGGGAGGCTCAGGCAAGAGGATCTCTTGAGGCCAGGAGTTCGAGACCAGCTTGGGCATCATAAGGAGACCCCATCTCTACAAAAAATTAAAGTGAAAAATCACTCACAGCCCCACTCCCCAAATACAGTGCTGTTTTCATTTTAGTGAATGTTTCCATGCATAGTTTATGTATGTATAGTTATAACACTGTTCTATACAGTTAAGAATTTTGATTTTTTACATAATATTATAAACATTAATTGTTCCATGTTAATGTAATTATTTTTAAAGTTTGTTTACAGTAATTGGATGAATTTTCTTGAGGATTGGAACCTATCTGTATCCCAGTACCTAAGCACAGTGTTGGTCTGGGCCAGTGTAGGGACTTAATAAACGTTTCTTGAATTCTAGGGCTGAAAAATTAATCAGTTTCCATTCCTGTCTTCCAAGAGCTCATTCTGGGAGAAGGAACATAACATACTCATCCATTATTTAGTGTATTTATTCATTCATTCAACAGATACTTATTGAGAACCTGCTGTATCTGATTGAAAAACTGCTGTATACTGGTACCTCTGGGGACACAGCAATGCCAAATGCCTCGGCCCTCATCAAATGTGTATTCTATAACAGTGATTCTCAAACCTTAGGCAGCATTGGAATTGCCTGGAGAGCTTGTTAGAACACTCATTGCTGGACCCTAGCCTCAGAGTTTCTTCTGATACAGTAGGTTTGTGGTGGGGCCTGGGAATTTGCATTTCCAACAAGTTCCCAAGGGGTTGCCAATGCTGCCGGTCTGGGACCACCCTGAGAACCGCTGGCCTAAGGGATAAATTTACAGCACAATATGGCAAAGGAATATGGTTGTCTGGTTTGTCGTGGAAGAAGGGCAGAAGTCTATGTCTAAGCTTCTGCAATTCTTCCAGTCCCAGTGGAAAGGGGAGGGCAAAGATAATGCTTTGTGTCCAGAGTCCTTGCCTCTTCCTCTGCGTGACTGTCAGCAGTCTCCGCAGGGCCACAGAAGGCCAGGCCTGGTAAGGAGAAGGTTAGAGGTGTCCTTCCTGTGCCCTGCCCTTTGGCGCACTTGCCATACGTAGTATCTGATTGTCAGAGCAAATGGGGGAATTAGGATTCCCCCGTTTCATAGATGTGAGAACCAAGGTACAGAAAACTTATATCACCCACCCTGCTTCCCCAAGCCAGTTAGTCACACATCTGGGGCTCCAAGCCAGGCCTTTCTGAAAGCCTTCAAACCTCCTGGCATTTCTAAGACTCCAGTTGAGACTGGCCTTTGGTTGAGCCCTCAGTTTTTAAAAATGCTTCAGGCTGGGTGTGGTGGCTCATGCCTATAATTCTAGCACTCTGGGAGGCTGAGGCAGGAGGACTGCTTGAACTCAGGAGTTCGAGACTAGCCTAAGCAAGAGTGAGACCCCTGTCTCTACCAAAAAGGAAAGAAAAAAAAAGAAAAATCCAGCCAGGTGTTGCGGTGTACGTCTGTAGTCCCACCTACCCAGTAGGCTGAGGCAGAAGAATCGCTTGAGCTCAGGAGTTTGAGGTTGCAGTGAGCTACAGTGACCCCACTGCACTCTACTCAGGGTGACAGAGGGAGACTGAACACCCCTCCTTACAAACCCCATCCATTCATATTAAAAAAAATAAAATAAAATAAATTAAAAATGCTTCAGTAGTAATATCTGTTGTCTCTGGGGTAAGACAGTAGTAGCAGGAGCTAGTACAAAGCTGTCTCCTCATTTCATTTGAGGACTATAAAATCTGTTGCCTTTCTCTTTTTGCGTATGTTGCCAGGAAGCTCAAAGCTAACCTTTGTATGCAAAAGCTTTCCTTAACCTAAGGTTCTCTGGTATAATTATGTGCCCACTCTTCTTTTAAAACTTGTTACCTGTGTCATCTTTTAGAAGCTTTTCAGAATAATTTCTAAAATAGGTGGATATCACAGATTAATGAGTGGAAAATGAGTTTTCAGAATCAAAAGAATGATTTTAAGCATTTTTTTAACTTTAAGAGTGAATTGAGCCAACCATGGACATATGAATGGACACGTACATGCCCATGGACATAGATATTGGATTGCCTTGAGATGTGTCTACTTGGTCTTGTGGTTAGGAGAATGGACTTTGGCCCAAGCCAGACCTGACTCTGCACTCTGGCTACTCGCTACTTGCTTTATGATTTTGATGTCTCTGGGCCATGGTGTCCTCGTCTGAAATGGAGATAATGATACCATCAGGATCGTTGAAGGATTCAACTAAACAACTTAAGTAAAATGCCTAGTTCAGTGCCTGGCACATAGGTCTATACTAGATGGCGATTGGTACCATTGTTATTGTTGTCTGACACAGGCTAGACTTCATAGAAAGACCATACTGCACACTTGCAACTGCTCTGGACTTTCTTCTGGAATGTGCAGTGTGGAAGTAAAATTCCATTAGGGTGATTCACCCAAGAAGAGCTGTCAAGGATTGCCTTTCCTTTAGAGAGAGTAGCTCCGTGTTAATGAAACTAATTCTCAAATGGCAATAGATGATCAGTACAGAGGCCTCAGTATTTTCTGAGGTTATCTGCTTAGGGGTTGGTGACTAAGACTTAGACAGCTCTGAGGTCTCTGACTGCCTCATGTATTTGTCACCTTCAGCATCCCTGTGTGGAAAGTCCCCTAAAACCCACTTTCTATTTTTGGCTGACTCTTGCTTGATTTTATTAGGCTATTGCCTTCAATTTTTCTTTCAAACTTATGACTGTTAAATTCAATTGCTTGGGGCTGTTTTTTAGGGAGATTGCCACAGTTCTCCATGTGGATGGTCACCCCTGTCCTACAGGTGCAAGGAGTGAGAAGGAACAGTTACCTTGTTACCTACACTGCACAGTGTGTACCAGGACGTGTACAGCCAAGGCTCTGCCTATAGCTGTGGGCTCGGCATGGTCTGTGGGCTCCTCTGCCGTACCCTAGGCCTGAAAGATATGGAGGAGATCAGGGTGTCCATCAGATGTCCCCTCAGCCTTTGCACAGGAGTGGTTCCCCCACCTCTGCTCTTCTCTGCCAAAACTATTGTCTAAAAAAGGAAGCTCTTTGGGTCATAAAATGCCACCTGGTGTTAGCGTATGGTTATATAGACACACTGTATTTATATATTCACCCAATGGGCAGGAAGTAGGTGATTCATCAGAAAGAAAGATAACAGAAAAATAAACTCTTACCGAAATGAACTTCCTCTTTCAAGCTCTATTTGTTCTAGCTTATCCTTTTAGAAACTTTTTTCACACTCTTAAAAAAAAAAAAAAAAAGCTAATAGGGACTAATGGACTAATGCAGTGTTTCAAAGAGAGGTGATCCCAGCCCTCCAAAGCGAAATGCTTTACTTTGTCCTCAGACAACAGAGTTAAAAAGAACAAGCCGGCCCACGTGTCTGGGTCAGGCCAGAGTGAGGACGCGGGCCCGCCGCGCTGGCATTCTTCATGCTCACACCGTGGTAGCCTCGCAGGCCTCGGTGGCGCTTCGTGTGCCGCGTGTCCGCGCCTGTGACACACCATCCCCTTCACTTGGTTCCCTTCATGTTGTTTGCCCTGCAGATCCAGGAGGCTGCAAGCCGGGGCCTGAAATTTGTCGGCGTCATACCTCAGTACCGTCCCGCCGTGGACGCGGCAGGCGGCAGCCCTCGCGTGCCTGCTGCCAGCAGCGCCGGGGACGCCAGAGATGCAGAAAACGCACGTGGGGACCGCGCGTCGCTGGAGAATGAGAACCCAGGGGCCGCAGACGGGGGCAGTGCTCCTGTCGGGAGGGACCAGAGCCCAGAGCCTGGCACAGGCCTGCGAGAGGAGCAGCCCAGCTCACCCTCCGGAGAGGGAGATGGCGGAGACTTTTCTCCACCGAGGCTGAGCAAGACCTTGGATGGACCCGACGGCGATCCCTTTGATGTGCGTGAAGAGCCACTCTCTGGGAGTAAGTATGTCAGCGACGGGGGTTTGACCCGCATAAAGAGAGAGGCTAACAGCTTTTCAGTAATCTGCATGGCATCTTGGGGAAAATTAAATGGAATTAGAGTGTAGAGACAGCAGTCCATCAAACAGGAAAAACTTTATCAAGCAGTGTGATCTGGGCTGCCCAACTGTTTACTTAACTGAAGCTGTGACTTCTAGGGAGAGCAGAACCACATGAAATTGGCTGACAGTTGCTTCAAAATGTCACGTTTCAAGTGGATTCTAGACTGTGAGTTATTTTATCCCCTGTGCTCTCGAGTTGCCCTTGAATTACCTCGCCTTTGCACAGGAAGTGTCAGCGTGCCAGGCACCAGTGAGAACGTGCACTCCGCTTTTTAAAATATTTCCTGAAAGCAAGACAACAAGAAAGCCAGTTGAGGGCAAATTATGCAGGAAACTGGTGTTTCAGCTCATTAGGATGGAAACCCTCAGGTTTCAGGGGGTTATATAGCTGAGAAATCAGCACTGTGGAGAGAACACCCTGCCAAGGAGAGGCCACCAGTACGTGAATCCTCCTAATCACGTTGCAGAGTCCATTAGAGCATGCACTTTAGGTTGGGGATTTCAAATAACAACACGGTAACAGTAATGCCAACATTTAGTTGTGCTGTGGGTGAGCTCTGTTCTCATTGCCCATTTTATAGCCAAGTGGACTGGGATTTAGGGAGCAAATTTGTTGCCCAGGCTGGAGATTGGCAGATGTGGTGAGTGAACCCAGGTGGGCTTCGCCACCATCCCATTACATTTCTCTGCATGGTCTTTCCTGCATGATAGGCTAATGACATTTACTGAGGGCCTTAACTTCTCTTACTAATTCTAGGAAATCTAGTGTCTAGTCATTTCCTGAGAGCAAGGCACTTATGTTGGCTGTGTGCCCCTCTAGTGCTGGGAAGGCAGACAAGTATCAAGATCCCCCAGCCTTAGTGGGCTTTCTGTTTAGGCCTTTCTGGATCATCTCTCTGGTCAATGTTGTTATTATTTATTTACCAATTCTTGAAATTAGCCTCTTTGAAGTGATAAGGAACAGTTGATGCTTAGAGAAGTGAAAACAGGTAGAAAGTTTCTTTTGTTACGTTAGAACTTCTTGAGAAGAAAATTATGAGATGGTTAATTCTGAGGGCTTATTTGCAAAGTTGATTTAGAGGGAGAGACTGGAGCTGCCTCACTTCTGGGATATGTGAAGATTATTGTTTAATCATGGCCTTGATCTTTCTTTACGATGCACTGAAGCAGAGCCCTTCATTTGTGTGATTTTCACTCAGTTTAGGGCAGACTTCTGCTCCCTTCACGGAGTAGCTGAGGGCACATTTAGACTCAGCTTGTGCCTCTGTGATGAATGCCCAAGGCTTAATTCGGAAAGCTCCCTCTTCTCATCGAGGGTGGGCTAGATCTGTGCCCTCTGAATCCTGAGAAGGAAGACAGGCCTCAGTGGACTCTTTCCCCACCATCCAGGACTACAGGAGGGTGAGGGCCTGGCCAGGCACGGGTCCCCGAGGAGACCGGGCCAGGAGTCGCAGAGAGGCAGGTAGCACAGTGGTTGGGAACCCAGCCTGTTCACATTTCGGCCTGCCACCTCCCACCTGGGCAATAGTCACATACTTACCCTCTGTGCCTCAATTTCTCACCCCGTAAAATAGGGATGGAACAATCGCTTGTTTTCTTTTTGTTTTTTTTTTTGAGATAGAGTCTCACTTTGTTGCCCGGGCTAGAGTGCTGTGGCATCAGCCTAGCTCATAGCAACCTCAAACTCCTGGGCTCAAGCGATCCTCCTGCCTCAGCCTCCCAAGTAGCTGGGACCACAGGCATGTGTCACCATGCC
>CAUYRT010087509.1:0-31203 GCA_963574885.1 Lepilemur ruficaudatus | reverse complement strand
CCAATTCAAAAATCAAAAATCAAAAATGCTCAAAAATCCAGAACTTTTTGAGTGCTGACATGATGCCACAAGTGCAAAATTCCATGCCCAACTTCATCTGCCATTGTTTGTTTCTGCTGCTGTTTAACAGCTGATGCAGGTATTCTGGTGATGCTGTTGTCCTGCTTAGTTACCCTGAACACATTTTTTCACTGTGTTAATTGCATTTCATATTTTTTACTGTTCAGTACTTATGTGTGAATAAGTGTAAGAAAATGATTGCTTATTGGTAGCATATAAATTCAGAGTCAGGAATGGTGGTGATGCCAAACAACCACAGATTGTCCACAAGCGTTGCTGAGATAGTGACAGCTTTGCTTTTTGGTGTTTCAATGTACACAGACTTTTGTTTCATGCACAAAATTATTAAAAATAATATATATAATTACTTTCAGTCTAGCTGTATAGGTGTATATGAACCATAAATGAGTTTTGTGTTTAGTCTTGGGTCCCAAAATCTGAAACCATCCAAAATCTGAAACACATCTGGTCCCAAGCATTTTGGATAAGGGAGACTCAATGTGCACAAGTAAATCTCCTGTAAATACCCATGTGCAGGTTTTTGTGTGGACATATGTTGTCAACTCACTTGGGTAAATATTGAAGAGAGCAATTTCTGGATCATTGGCAAGAATATGTTCAGTTTTTAAGAAATGCTAAACTGTATCCCAAAGTGACTTTTCCATTTTGTATTCCCACCAGCAATGAATGAGAGTTCTTGTTGCTCTGTATCCTTGTCAGCATTTGGTGTTAGTGTCTTGAATCTTAGCCATTCTTATAGCTATGCAGTGATAATCTTGTTTTAATTTGCAATCGCTTGTGATGTGTGATGTTGAGCATCTTTCCATATGCTTGTTTGCCATCTGTATATTGGAGAGGTGTCATCAGATCTTTTGCCCATTTTTAAAGTCAGGTTCTTTGTTTTCCTATTGTTGAGTTTTAAGGGTTCTTTGTGGCTGGGGATGGTGGCTCATACCTGTACTCTTAGCACTTTGGGAGGCCGAGGCAGGAGGATCACTTGAGGGCATGTGTTCCAAGACAGCCTGAGCAATGTAGTGAGACCTCGTGTCTACAAAAACTAGGAAAAATTAGTCAGGCATGGTGGCATGTGCTTGTAGTCCTGGCTACTCAGGAGGCTGAGGCAGGAGGATTGGTTGAGCCCAGGGATTCAAGACTGCTATGAGCTATGATCCTGCCACTGCACTCCAGCTTGGGTGACAGCAAGACCTTATCTCTTAAAAAAAAATTGAGTCTCTGTATACTTCGGATAACAGTCTTTTATCAGATAACGTTTCTTGTAATGATTTCCTCTCAGTCTGTGACTTGTCTTCTCGTTCTATTGATAGCATCTTTTGCAGAGCAGAAGTTTTAAATTATATTGAAATCCAGATTATCAATTCTTTCTTTCATGGGTTGTGCCTTTGGTGTTGTAACTAAAAAGTCTTTGCTAAATCCAAGGTTGGCTAGATTTTCTACTTTTCTCCCATGTTATCTTCTAGGAGTTTATATCTTTGCATTTTATGTTTAAAATGCAAATGATCCATGATCCATTTTGAGTTAATTTTATAAAGCGTATAAGGTCTGTGTCTAAATTTATTAATTCACTTATTTGTATCTGGATGTCCAGTTGTTGCAGCACCATTTGTTGAAAAGACCATCCTTTCTCCATTGAATTGCCTTTGCTCCTCTGTAAAAGATCAGTTGATTGTATAGGTGTGGGTCTATTTCTGGGCTCTCTCTTCTATGCCACTAATCTATTTGTCTATTGTTTCACCAGAACCACACGATCTTGATTACTATAGCTTTATCCTAAGTCTTGAAGTTGGGTAATGTTAGTACTTCAATTTTGTTCTTCTCCTTCAAAATTGTTTTGCTATTCTGCGTATTTTGTCTCTCCATATAAACTTCAGAATCAGTTTGCTGATATCCACACTATAACATGCTGAAATTTTGATTGGGATTGCATTGAATCTATAGATCAAGTTGGGAAGAACTGACATCTTCACAATAATGAGTCTTCCTATCCATGAACGTAAAATATCTCTTCATTTATTTAGTTCTCCTTTGATTTCTTTCTTCAGAATTTTATAGTTTTCCTTATATATATCTTGTGTATATTTTATTGTGTTATGCCGAAATATTTCACTTTTGGGTGTCCTAACATAAATAGTATTGTGTTTTAATTTCAAATTCCAATTGTTCATTGCTGATATATATGAAAGCAATTAATTTTGTGTATTAACCTTGTATCTCACAATCTTGCTATAATCATTCATTCCTAGAGGTTTTTTAAAACAAGTCCTTCAGATTTTCTGTACAGATATCATCTGCAAACAAAGAGAGCTCCATTTCTTCCTTCCCAATTTATATACCTTTTATTTCCTTTACTACATTAGCTAGAATTTCTCATATGACATTTGAAAGGGTGGTGAGAGGAGGAGACATCCCTATTTTTTCCTGATATTAACATGAAAGCTTCTAGTTTCTCACTATTAATTACGATATTAGCTATAGGATGTTTGTAGCTGTTTATTACTAAGTTGAGGAAGTTACCCTCTATTCCTAACTTGCTAAGAGTTTTTTATTATGAATGGGCATTGGATTTTGTCAAATGCCTTTTCTACATCTACTGATCATGTGATTTTTCTTCTTTAGCCAGTTGATGTGATAGATTACATTAATTCATTTTTGAATGATGAGTCAGCCTTGCAAACCTGGATAAATCCCACTTGGTCTTGGTGTATAATTTGTTTTATATATTGTTGAATCTCATTTGCTAATATTTTGTTGAAGATATTTGCATCTATGTTCATGAGAGATGCTGCTTTGTAGTTTTGTTCTTTTTGTAATATATTTAGTTTTGGTATTACGGTAATGCTGGGCTCATAGAATGAGTTATGAAGTATTATTCCCTCTGCTTCTATCTTATGAAAGAGACTGAAGAATATTGGTTTAATTTCTTTTCTAAATGTTTGGTAGAATTCACTGCTGAGTCCATCTTGGCCTGGTGCTTTCTGTTTTAGAAGGTTATTAATTATTGATTCAATTTATTTATTAGATTCAGGCCTATTCACATGATCTGTTTCTTCTTGTGTGAGTTTTGGTGGATTGTGTCTTTCAAAGAATTGGTCCATTTCATCCAGGTCATCAAATTTGTGGGCATGGAGTTGCTCATAGTATTCTGTTAATATTCTTTTAACATTCACAGAATCTGTAAGGATATTCTCTCTTTCATTTCTGTTATTAGTAATTTGTGCTTCTCTGTCTTTCTCTCCCCCTGCCTCATTTTTCTTAGTAAGCCTAGCTAGATACTTAAAAATTTTATTGATCTTTTCAAAGAATCAGTTTTTGGTTTTGTTGATTTTTTTTTTCTCTTTTGATTTCCTGTTTTTAATTTCATTTATTTTCTCTCCAATTTTGATTATTTCTTCTGCTTACTTTGGATTTAATTTGCTCCTTTTTTTCTAGTTTCCTAAGGTAAGAGCTTAGATTAAGTTTAGATCTTTCTTCTTTTCTAAAATTTACAATTTAATGCTGTAAATCTCCCTCTAAGCACTGCTTTTGCTGCATCCCACAACTTTTGATAAGTTGTATTTTCATTTTCAGTTACTTAAAAGTATTTAAAAATTTCTCTTGATTTCTTCTTTGACCTGTGTGGTTTTTTTTGAAACACATTTTATTTTTAAACAGCTTTATTGAGGTATACTTAATACACAAAAACTGTATATATTTAATGTATACAATTGGAGGTCTTGGGCATATATATAAACTCATGAAACCATCACCAAAATCAAGGTAATAAACATACACATCACTTCTAAAAATTTGTTCACGCCCCATTGCTGGCTCCCTCCCTCCCTCCCTTCCATGGTAAGAACACTTAACATGAAATCTACCCTCTTAAACCTTGTAAAGTGTGTAACACAGTGTTGTTAACCATAGGCACTATGTTATGTAGCAGATCTCTAGAACTTCATCTTGCATAACTGAAACTTTATACCCATTGAACAGCTACTCCTTATTTCTGCCTCTTGCCCAGTCCCTGGAAACCACCATTCCACTCTCTGCTTTTGTGAGTTTGATTATTTTAGATATCTCATATAAGTAGAATCATGTAGTATTTGTTCTTCTGTGACTGGCTTGTTTTATTTAGCTTAATGTCCTTCAGGTTCATATATGTCATTGTATATGGCAAGATTTCCTTCCTTTTAAAGGCTGAATAATATTGCATTGTATGTATATACCATATTTTCTTTATCCATTCCCATAAATGGACATTTGGATTGTTCACATATCTTGGCTATTGTGAATAATGCTGCAGTGAACGTGGGAGTACAGATATCTCTTTGAGATTTTGATTCTAATTCTTTTGATATATACCCAGAAGTGAGATTGCTGTATCATATGGTAGCTCTATTTTTAATTTTTTGAGAAACTCATGTTTTATTTAGAAGTGTATTGTTTAATCTCCAAATATTTTGGAATTTCCCAAAATTCCTTTTTATTGATGTCTAGTTTAATTCCATTGTGATATGAAAATGTACACAGTATGATTTCTATTATTTTAAATTTGTTTAGGTGTGTTTTACGGCCCAGAATGTGGTCTACTCTGGGCAAGTGTTCCTTGTGAGCTTGAGAAGAGAGTGTATTATGCTGTCATTGGATGAAGTAGTCTATAGATGTCCATTATATCCAGTTGACTGATGATGGTGTTGTGTTCAACTATGTCCTTACTGATTTTCTGCCTGTTGGATTTGCCCATTACTGATAGAGGGCATTCAAGGTCTCCAACTGTAATAGTGGACTCATTTATTTCTCCTTGCAGTCCATCAGCTTTCGCCCCATGCTCCCTGATCTCTTTTTCCCCAGACATGTCTGGTTTGCCTCTTCACAACCCCTGTAGCTTGACACCATGACCCGACCACCCGACCAAATGTTCTGCTCATCTTTGTTTCACAGTTCCACCTAAGATTCTTCTCAGTCCTATTTTCACATACTGTGGCCCAAAACAAGTTCAAGCCTTGATGCCCTGAGCCAATTCAGTTTCCCAAGATCCTATCCATTGAAAAGGGACAACTAGCTGTATTACTTACATTAATTCCTCCTCATATTACTGCATGCCAGCCTTTTATAGGCATATCATGTGACAATGTATATGGGTCTCAACATGTTCTAACATCAACAGAATGAGTATAGGGGCAGGTGTCTTGTCTATTGGTTGCTGCACAGGAGCATGGTTGGTACCTAATATATGTATGTTTGAGAGTTAAATGAGAACATCAGTGTTTATCTGGAAGAGATTTTTGTGTCCTAATATTTGAGTTTGAAAAAACAGAGATCAAAGAAGAGCTAAAACAGGAGAGAAAATAGTTTTTTGGAATCAAAATCCCTTCTCACTAAAGAAAAAAAGAATCTATCAATGTGTTTTATTGAAAATAATATTGTATTTAGAGTTATGAGTTCTGGTTCCATCTTCTTGGACAATTTGCTTACCCTCTCTAAGCTTTAAATAATACTTACCTCATGGAGTCCTTGTGAGAATCCAATGAGATATGATTTACACATACTGTTAAATTTTTCCATTAAATCTTCACTAAGCGTGAGAGTAAGATGACATTAAATATTCGTTCACAGATAACTGTTTGAAAAACACTGAGCATATATATACAAAAGAGAACATCTCTGACACGCAGTTCACTTTTTCATTTTTGTTTAGAGAAGAGGTGAAACCTGATTTCAGTGTTTTCCTTGGCTTACATAAAAAAGTTCCACATTGTTACTAGTTTGTAGAATTTGAGATTAATGCTTAATGGATGTTTACAAAGACACAATTTTATTTCTGTAGCATGAATTCATGCTATTGGGCTTAGCTTGTCTGTCTAGTTAATATAAGCTCACTTCAATTCTCAGCTACTAATGTGTTTCTAATTAATGCACGTGTAATGAAAGCATTGAAAAAGCTTCTCTTTCATCATGAAGAAGTGAGGCTTGAAATTATTCGTTGGTTTCGTGTGTGCTTCTTTTGATTCGTTTATGTAAGGTTTATTGCCAAATGATGATTTAATTCCCTATAATGCATCAGCAGAACTAATATTTTTTCATAATAGAATTTCAGAATTATCACTTACATAGTATATATGGATTTTCTTAAAGTATAACTAATTCAAAGAGCTTCCCTTCCAGAACCTGAAACTCTGCTTAACATTTTCTTAAAAATGTTTTTAAAACCAGTTCAACTAAGACCTCAGTGGGGAGGACATTTCTATGTTAGCAACTTTTCCTGTTCATTTCTGTCTCTCTCCCATAAGAAAAATCAATTAATGCCTTCTAACCCAGGCTCCATCTTCCCCAGTTGGCTCCAGCCATGAACCCATCCTAAACATGCAGTCATGTCCACACCCAGTGGAGATGGGAGTTAGTCATCTTATATAGACCTATGCCTGCAGTGAGTCCTGGATAGATATGCTGACTAATCTGAGCAACAAACCTTTTGCCTCAATCCTTGAATAGCACCCAATTCTTTACCATACCCAAACCAAGTCTGTCTGGGCAGCCCTTGGGACCCAGCCAAGCTCTACCCCCACCCCTTTCGCTGAGGGTGGAGTCCTGCTCCTTTCACCAACTCAGTCCACTAGCCAAAGAATAGCCAGGATTGAACAGTCATTCAAATCTGTAACCACTACTGGGATTCCTCTTCACATGCCCCAGCTAGAGTGCTGGATCTCCTTGGATATCTCATTTCTCATTGCTTCACCCCTTTAACTCAATTCTCCAGTCATAACTCGAGTGCTTCTGGGCTTCTCACCTGGACATCTCACTGTAACATGCATGGATATGTTCCTAGGTCTATTCCACAAGGGAGGAAGCCAACCTTTGTACATGTCTGGTTCAAACAGATGGATGGATGAAACTAAAATTACATGAGTACAATGAACCTCAATCAGATCTTATGATTCAAAGCATATTCAGTTTTCTAATTCTTCATTGGCTCCTTCCATGAGGCCCCAGCTAGTGTAGAGGCTTCAGACTTGTGGCTCATGGACTGAGCCTAACTCTTAGTTTCATTTGACTTGCATAATGTTGGCTTGAATTGTGTTTCTTAAAATATTTTATTAGTTGTTAATTCTTTGAAATAAGATTTTACATTTAAAAACTTGAATTTTTGGCTTCTCTTGGGAAAAAAAAGAGAGAAGATCAGGGCCTGTTTTCAGGCATAGAAATAATTGTCTTTAGCTGGGTGCGGCTGCCCTTTCTCAAGGAGCCTGTGCTTTCCAGTTCACGTTAGTCCTCGTGCCCGAGGCCCTGTGTTTATGTGACCTGCTAGGCCCTGATGACCACTAGAGTTTATGATTCCTAGTCTGGAGATCCAACATCATTGGGTTCCTGACTTGTTAGAGTTGGGCTGTGTGATCTTGCTTTTAAGAGTATATTTGGTCTACTTCCCCTCCTATTGTACAAGTGTTGTACAGTGGCACAGACTATGGGCCAAGACAGTTTAATTTCCAATGAAGAGACAGGGTTATGCATGATGGTAAATAACACCAAAATAGAGGCATGCTGCCCTATATGCCCTCTATCAGGTGGCATATAGGGAAATATTAAAAATTAATTTTCTACAAAAAGATTTTTAAGGTAAAGGAAAATAAGCACTAACTATATGTTGGTAAATGGAAAAATACAGACTGTGTCATTATACATAGTATAACCCAAATTCTAAAGGAAAGATGCATGGATATATGCATCGAAAAAGTCTGAAAAGAAGGAAACACATTGAAATACAAAGTCAGTAATCTCTGACCAGTGGAATTGTTGATAATTTTTAGGTTTTAGGGTTTTAATACCTTCTTGAATTTTCCAAATTTTCTTCTGAGTATCTATTACGTTTGTAATCAGACAAGAAGTAATTTTTAAAAAATCATTTTTCTAGCAATATAAATGTACCATTTTTATCTAATGAATTTTTATAAAATTTGTTATGTCCCCAGGGAGAGTTTTTAGCCTGTGCGTTATCCAGTGGATCCCAAGTTATCCAATGTATGATTTTTTTTTTAATAACATTGAAGGGAACATGAGCTTCATTAGTGGGAGCCAGCGGGACAGCTCGGGGTGACCAGAAGTAAGTAAGTACTAATCAATCCTGCTCTTGGGGTGCCTGCTCCAAACGTCCTTACCCCATACTCCTGATCTTTATGAAATAAACAGTGAAGGAAGTTAAAGAACCAATATTGCAATGCTGAGGATGTTAGAAATAGATAAACTTCAAAGGCAAAAATGTAAGAAGAGTAGAAATTAAAAGACTAGAACAAAGAATAAAAGAAGCAAAAGATGTTTAAAAGGTTGAGGTATAAATAAGTAAACAAATTATAGATAAAACAAAAGCAAGTTAAAAGAAACCCCAGAAACTTAGAAAATCTAAAGGGTTCAATAAAGAAAAAGGTAAAATATAAAAGGGAAAAAAGTGGATAAAGGCTCAGGAATAAAACATATGCAACTGTGAAAGAATTGAAGTTAATTACAGTGATAAAATCTGAGAAATAAATGAAAGGAACTGAAAAATATAAACCTTTGAAAGGGTAAAGTAAAAGATTGCAATACCATAAGAATTACAAATGAGAAAAAATTAAAAGATAAATGGTAAAAATCAGCTTAAAAATTAAAAGAAAAAATATGGCAATCATCTTTGTTTCGTGATGCTATAACAGAATACCACAGACTGGGAAATTTATGAAGGACAGAAGTTTACTCTCTCAGTTCTGGGGGCTAGGAAGTCCAAGATCAAGGTGCCAGTAAGAAGGTATGGGCCTTCTTACTAAGCCTTCACGAGGCTGAAGGGCAAGAGAGGGAGTGACTTTGTGTCCTCACCTGGTAGAAGAGCAGAAAAAACCAACCCACTCCTTCAAGGCCTTTTTACAGTGGTATTGATCCATTCATGAGCTAAACACCTCTCATTAGGCCCCATCTTCCAACACTGTTGCATTTGGGGTTAAGTTTCCAACATATGAATTTGGAGGGATACATTCAAACTATAGCAATAATTGAGAATAAAAACATACAATAAGTAGAATTATAATAGACACCTTTTATTAGGAGCTTACCAGGGACTTTACATTAATTTGTGTAATCCTTTCAATCATCCTATAAGGTCAGCATTCCTATCTTCTTCTTCCTCTGAAGCAGGAGAACAGTAAGAGTAAGGTACACAGGTGAGAGGTTCCCTTGCAGTTACTGGCTGGGAAGACATGGTTCTGGGCTTGAACACAAGTCACCTGTTTCCAGACCCTGGGGTCTTCCTGACCATTTGACCATACATACTACAGCTTAGTACAGATGAAATGGAAATCTTAAAGATAAACTCTGCTAAAATAGTACTCTCTTTAGTTAAAAAGCGTTTAAAATAAATACAGTTCCAGTGAAGGAGGAGGAGGTAGAAGACAAAGACCAAGGTATAAAGACTGCTCTGCTGTGCTGAAATGTCCCATTAGACCATTAGTTCAATGACTCATTACACCATTAGTCTAATGAAATGTCCCAAAGACCATTAGTAAAGGCTGCTCTGCTGGGCTGAAATGTCCCTGGGCTCAGGCACAGATGCCCGAGGACAGAGGGCAGAGGCCTGGGTGACAATATGCACTCTCCCCAAAGGAGAACACGCAGCCTTGTACAATCTACAAAGAACATACAGTCCCCTGAGCCCTGGAGGTGCGTATACCTGATGCTGCTCTGACAGCAACATAAGCTGCCCGAATGTTGTCAGGATGGCTAGCAGAGAAATATCTTTACTTATTTAAGGGGATAGGAGGTTTGGGAATAGGTAGAAAGTTATAGGGAAATCTCACTTCTTTTCAGTTCAGTCTTTCTTACAGAGGCTTGAGCTATTTGAACCTTATGCCTGTATACCTTTTTTTAAAAAAGCATCTTTTAAAAAGCTGATCTTTTTCTAAAGCATCTTTAGCAGGTAAATGCTGTAAATGTAAATTGCTAACTTACTGCAGTGTGTTTATAGTACATTGTTATTTTTGAGCCCTCTTATTTAATGTATACCAAGTAGGAACATGGAAAAGAAATGACATAACAAGTGAAATTTGGGGGGAAAATTTGATGGCAATATCAAATCTTATGTGCTATTTGCAACAAAATAGAAAAGTCAAACTCAACTGGTATTAAGGTTCAATACCTCACACATCATAGGTATGAATAACTTAATGGAAGAGTTCTATTTGAGGCATTGCAAACACTTAAATATGGGAAATTTTATTTCAAAGTCTAGGTGGGATCTTGGAGAAATCACATGTCAATCTGGATTAGAATTCCTTGCTGCTAATCAGAAGCTTGATAAAATCTTACAGGGAACATAAATTGATTTTATTTTTTTGTTTCAGCAGTTTTACTGTGCTGCTATACTAGAATTGAGTATAGGACATTATTGTTCTGACTGCTTTAAAGTTCAAAAAGATGCCACAAAACACCATTGCAATCAACTTTGTACTAAAATATAGAACTAATGCAAGAATAGTGGTAAGGGAGGAGAATGTGTTGAGTATTGCAGTTAAACTTTTCTTTTTAATTTTTTTCCTTGAAATTAAAGTGGTATTGGAATTTCAGGCTAATAATGCTGAAATAAAGATATTTTTGCCTCTCTCTCTATGCAAAAAATCAACTCTTAAAAAAGAGAATAAAAAATAGCAAGCTCCATCATTGATGCAATTAGGAAATACTCAAAACTGTGAGTTGAAAATAATAGAAAAGCTGCTAGGTGCACTAAATACTCCACCAGAGAAAGGGGGGTATGTGTGGTGGGGGGAGGGGAATGCCAAGACATGAACATTGTCTCCAGATCTCAAGCGATGAGTGCAGAGTGCAGGGTTCTCTCCAGGGTTGGAGAGACTATACTATATAGTCTAAGGTGCAAGGGTTGGGGTGTTTTGTGAAACACAGAAGCTTCCCTTGACTCTGTTTAACCCCAAAGTTTAGAAATGTCAGTGGGGCTAAATGCCCAACTCAAGGCAGAGCCCATCCAGGATCCCACATTGCAATTAGTCATTGTCCTAGTCTCTTTGGATGGCTATAGCAAAACACCATTAACTGGGTGGCTTATAAACAGCAGAAATTTATTTCTAACAGTTTTGGAGGCTCGCAAGTTCAAGATCAAGATTCAGAGCCTGGTGAGGACCTATTTCTCATAGACAGCACCTCTGGTTGCATCCTCACATGGTGGCGGGGACAAGGCAGCTTTATAGGGCCTCTTTATATGGGCACTTTATAATGCCATTCATGAGGGCTCTGCCTTAGTGACCTAATTATCTCCCAAAGGCTCCACGTCCTACTACCATTACATTGGGGTAAGGATTTCAAATATGAATTTTGGGGGGACACAGACATTCAGACCATAGCAGTCACCATTTCTTAGACTCCTATTGGCTTTACCAGTTTCTGAGATTTTCCTTGTTTTTGATGACCTTGGCAGATTTATGTACTGGTCAGATATTTTGTAGAATGTCCCTCAATTGGGATTTGCCTGATATTTTTCTCATGATTAGATTGGGGTTATGTGTTTTGGGGAGGAAGACCACAGAGGCAAAGTATTAATACCATTCTTTTGCTTATATTATATCAAGCATGTGTGTCATCAACATGGCTTATCACTGTTGATACTAACTTTGACCACTTGCCTGAGGTGTAGTGTTTGAGACATAAATTTCTACTGTTTACAAGCCACCCAGTTAATGGTATTTTGCTATAGCAGTCCAGACAGACTAGGACAATGACTAAATGTAATGTGGAATCTTGGATGGGCTTCTGCCTTGAGTTAGACATTAACCCTGCTGACATTTCTAAACTTTGGAGTTAAACAGAGTTGAGGGAAGCTTCTGTGTTTCATAAAACAGCCCACTGCTTCTACCTCAGACTACCTACTCTGGAGAATCCTGCACACTGTACTCCTTGCTTGAAATCTGAAGGCAAAGTTTCCATTGTAAAGTTACTCTTTCCCCCTCTTCCATACTCTACTCCTCAGAAGGTCGTCACACTGTAATTTTCCCTTGTCAGACTGCATGTGAGCAAAACCCCCAGAATCTACCATTCTCATGGCTGTTCCTGTCTCTCCTGCTTCTTCCCTTGATGGCCAGCACATACCAAGGTGCAATCAATGCACCTGACATTTACACCCAGCTATACTGCATTACTTGGTGTTATAGTCTATGGAACAAATGAAAAAAGGAAGTGACTGATGCACGGGATGGATGTTGGCATTGATTGCTTTAGGAAACAGATCTTCCAGTAAGAAGGTGGCCACCAGCCTCCACTAATATCCTGCATCTCCAAGGACAGCGACAAGACAGAAGAGAGAAAAGTCTCGCTAACCATAACAGTTCCCATTATTAATTTCTTAAAATGAGCCCAGCACTTTGCTAAGCACTTTGTGTTTTACATTTGCTAAGCACTTTACATATTATGACATTTAATTCTTCCAGCAGCCCTCTGAGATAGGAATAATTGTTCTCAATTTACACACGGGGGGAATATTAAGACTTAGAGAAAGAGCTGAAGATTCAAACTCAAAACAGTCTGACTCTAAAACCTATGCTCCCCACCAGCATTTTCTTTCTCTTTGCCGGGTTTGCACTTCTGGGTCAGGTCCACATTTTGGCATCACTCAGTGGAGATCCCACCTGGAGTCTGGAAGATGGTGGCTAATATTCATATTTCCAGATCTCTGATGGCTTTATACTTTTATGGTTAAGAAATTGGAGTCAAGTGAACTATGAGTTGCTCACTAGCTGCCACCTCTAACCAACTATCTCTACAATTAACATAAAAATTAAGTTCTAAAAACAGGTCTGAATTTTCAAATGACAATTTAGATTTCTGAATTACAAAGCATTCCAAAGTGTTTTATTGAAATAAAATACTGTAAAAATTTCCAATTGATCCAGTACTTTTCATTTGAGGACTTTACTGTCTCTGTGTCATTCATAAGTCATCAAACCATTTTGGGAAGCAAGTAAATTATTTAATAAAATGACCTTCATAAAATTTGAAGTTAAAAATGCTGAACTCTGGTATATTTTAAGATATTCCAATGTCTATCACTAGAAAAAAAGCAGTGACTTTTTTTCCCCCCAAAACAAGATTGAGGTCCTGGGTCATTTTAAGTGCATCCTCTGTTCTTTTCTCTCTCCTAAAATCATTAAAGTAAAATTTTTTGGTTAAAGTTAAAATCTACATGGTTAAACATACCATGTGGACTTCTGGGACAGATACAGTATTGACTTAAGCTAACAAAACCTTTCATGTTGTTCCTATCATTATCATTTTATTATAGTTCAGGATTTGTCATCTTGTACTTGGATTATTGCAATAATCTCCTAACTGTACCTGTCTGTAGTGTCATCTTCTCCTTCAAAACACATACATGTGCAATATTGTGCTAATCATTTCTGGGGGTCTCTCACTTTCTGAAGGGGAGATGCAAATCTAATCTCCTATCCCATGGAAAGAGCATATTGTTTGAAATCAGTCAGTCTTTAATTGGAATCTTATCTGCTCTGCTGGTTAAACCTGAGCAAGTTACCTAACTCAGCTAAGCTTTAGTTTCTCATTCTTTGAGGGAGCCCTTAAATGTTGACACAAAACTAAATTAGAGAACGTTACTCGTTTTTCTCTTCATGTCTGGAACCCTACAGAACTTTATCACTTTGTTTCTTAAATTACTGGCCATGTATTATCTACCATTTTTCAAACAAGTTTTGTCTTTCCCTGTGCATTTTATCATGTGTTCTCTCTGACTGGAATGTATTTGCTCCGTATTTTCATCTGCCAAAAAGTGTCAGTTCTGTCCTTATCCAGCCCAGCTACTGACATGGGGGACATTCTCCTGATGGCTCAGCTCCCTTATTGCCTAAGCTACAATCCTGGGGGTGGGCAGGCCATAAAATAATATATCCTCCATCCTCGTGGTATATGTGTGGTAATTTATGGGCATACATGCCCACCAAGCCACAGCCTTCTCTTAACTCCTATTGTATTTCTCCAATGTGCAAAATTGTTGATTTCATGTCTTTTTTTTTTTTTTTAAAGCACTATCATTGTTCCATGTTAGGATTGCATCCTAGCCCTATGCTCTTGTCATCTTGACTGGAATCCTGATGCCCCCTAGTTCTCAACAGCTCCTGTAGTAGAGGGTTATCACCATGTCTGTTGAGATTTTCATCTGGAAAAATGAACATGATACCATACCTAACTTATCTTGGTATCCTTACTTGAGATAATCATATTACAATCTATATGGGTGAATTACAATCTTGATTTCTTCCATGCTTCTTTGGGAATTATAATTTGGACTTATGCCATCATCTCTTAGGGACAAACTTTATAGCCAAATCAGTTTCTCCACCTACTCAAGTCTTTGTTTATTCTCCTTTGTGCCCTGAGAACTGAGATCCTATCTTGCCTCATATCCCTGTTCAGAAGCACTGAGTAACACATCAATGAAGCTAGCTCAGATGCTTCCTCTTCTATGACCTCCTCACCCCCTCTTCCACTTCCCTTCTTCATTCAAAAACATTTATTGAGCATCTAGTATGTGCCAGGAAGTTGGATGCAACAGAGAAAACAAGACCGGAAATTATAAAACCTCCTGCCCCCATGGAGTTTTTTTCTTACAGGGCTTATTATATTTTCATATTGCCTTTCCTTAGTTATTTGCAAATACAAAAATGTAAGAGCAGGAGACTTTAAACTTATTTTGCCTAACCACACCTATAATGGGTTGAATGGTGTCCTGTTAAAAAATACGTCCTTATCTTAACCCCAAAAATCTAAGAATGTGACCTTATTTGGAAAAAGAATTTTTGCAGATATAATTAAAGATCTTCAGATGAAATCATCATAGATTAACTGGGTAGGCCCTAAATCCAATGTCCTTAAAGAGAAGAGAAAATACAAATACAGAAGTGAAGTCCATGTGAAGATGGAGGCAGAGATGGGCCACAAGCCAGGAACATCTGGACCCAGTAGACTGGCTTCCTAGAAGAGCTAAAGAAGGATTCTCTCTTAGAGCCTTTGGAAGGAGCGCAGCTCTGCTGAAACCTTGATCTTAGACTTCCAGCCTCCAGAACTGTAATAGAATATATTTCTGTTGCTTTAAGCCACTCGCTAAGTTTGTGGCAGTTTTCTTAAAGTAAACTATTTTATTGAAAAATAGCATGCATCCAGAAAAGTGCCCTACGTAAAAGCACACGGCACCAATTATTCCCACTTTTGTAGTCAGGCAAGAAGTAGAATGTGACCGGCATTCTAGAAGCCTCTGTCACTACCCTCCCAGTAGTTTCCCTTCCCCACGAGAGGCAACCACTGTCTTGATCTCTAACACTATCCATCAGTTTGCGGTAATTTCTTATGGCAGCCATAGGAAACTAATACAATGCCATACTTTGCAGATAACTGGATTTGGCTAAGGTCTTTAGAACCTTAGGATTACAGTCTCCCCGTGCCCCATGCCCTAACAGATAATTTAAAATAAAAGCATTTCTAAATAGAAAAGAAAATACTTACACTGACGTTAAAATAGTTCCCTTTCAAATTTGCTGATTATAAAATTCTGAAGAGTTCATAAAGCATGATTTGTTCTTTGCTTTTTTTCCTTTTGTTTTTGTTGTTAGATATGGGGTCTCACTCTGTCAGCCTGGCTAGAGTGTAGTGGTGCAATCACAGCTCACTGCAGCCTTGAACACCAGGGCTCTAGCATCCCTCCTGCCTCAGCCTCCCCAAAAGCTGGGACTACAGGCATGTGCCACCATGCCTGGATGCTTATGGTTTTTTTAATTTACAGAACAAAAGCATTAAGCCAGCTCATAGTGTTATTGTGGGGATAAAATGATACAACATGTGAAGTGCCTTGCATGGTGCCCATACCTTGATAAATAAATGTGCCTTTTCTTTATTTTGGGTCTGGTGATGGGGCAGTAGCTATGGTATAATGAAGATTTGAGACATACTTTAATTTGTTTCTTAGCCCTATGTGCTGATTCAGTGGTTCCAGGTCTGAGACAGAGACATAAGGCAATTGCCTTTCTCGTTGGATTGCTCCAGTACCAAGAGGCAAGATGTATCTGGGTGTGATTCTCAAGGAGTAAGAAATTATTTTCCTTGAGAGGATGAGTTAAAAGAAACAGGAGCTTTCTCCTTGAGGTGTTTCTGGGTTTGTAAGTAGCTGATTGAGTGGCTATGAGCCATACATGAGCCTTAGCATTTCTTCCAAATGAGAATGAAAACAGCATAATTTCTTTGGGAAACTTTTTACTGTCAATTATATCTTACCTCCTGGAGAGAACAGCCAGACAGACTCCATTGACAATATGTAAAAGAAGCATCTTAAGTACCACTTAGTTGTCCCCAGAGCTTTAGTCACTCATAATACTTCTTCAAGACTATAAAAACATCCCCCCCAAATTATTTTATCATCGTTTTTTTTAATTGAAGAATTCTTTGACCTTTCTCTAACAGCTGCTCCCTAGAAAATTTCTTCTAACTGAAGACATACTTTACCCTGGCCTTACAAACAAGCTAATTTCTATGCACACAGGTTTCCTCATATTCATTGGAAAATGGGGGAAATAATAACAGGATTTTTCTTTTTTGAGCCATAAAGTTATTTTCTGGACTGACTTCTAATTGAATTAAATCGAATAGACAAGCACTGCGATCACTAATTTGCATTCACATGTCTGCCTTATCCTTAGGTAAGTGTTACATATCTTTTATATATCCCAGCAAATTCTTGGTGTTCAACTTCCTGTACCTTAGGTTCAGCTTGAGTTCAGTCTTAGAACTTAGCAGCTGGTACAGCCATGCAGTACCCTCACTGTTTACAGCCAGCTTCTGTTCTGGTTGACTGGTGCCCGTCTTAGGTATTTGGAATATTACCCTTGTTTAATAGCCATGCTTCTAACATTGATATGTGGAATAAATGATTATAGGAGTATATAAAGTGTTTATAAAGTGCTGCAGTATTTAGAAAACATTTTATTTAACACGGTGAGTCAAACCACTGTCTTTGGAAGGAATAGGAAAACTGATGGGCAATAGTATAACATGTAACTATCAATACTTCAGTTTGTTTCTCTGTTCAGTTTAACTGATACTGTTGGGAAAGGCAATCTTCCATGGGCCCTGAGTGTCCTTGTATGTTCTTGTTGGTGTGCCAACCAAGGACATATGGCCCTGTCCACTCTTTACCAGGCTGTTCTCAGAGTTGCGTTTGTAGCAAGTAACCTTGGGAGAGGAGGCAGTATCTCCCCCCAGACCAAAAGCAGGCTTGGTTCTGCTTCCTATAAAAGCAATGAATCCCCAAGCTCAGAGTTCCTTTCCTGTAAATGTGACCCATTCTGTTTGCAGGCATCCAACCATGAGCCCTTTTGTGTTGCCCTGTAAAACTTGGGGCAATGGGGACCCAACGCAAGTGACCATGAAGCTCTGGCCACTGCTTTGGCTGTGGGTGAGAGTCTTTTGTCCCCATCCCAGGAGTCTCATGCCTTTTATCAGCATCTGTGATATAGAAACAGGCTTATTTGTTAGTTTGTAAGTAGAACAAAATCTCAGCCCCTGCAAAGTTCCTAACAATTTGGAAATATTTCTATTTATATCCAAAATAGGTCCTATAATGGTTATATTATTTCAAACAATTGGTGACCAAGACCAGTGTAGAATCCTGGTGTTTAGTTCTGACTCTACTGCTACATAAATGATCTCGAGTAATTTTTTTTTTTCTTTCAGGCCTGTTTCTTCATCTGCAAAACGAGAGGGTTCAACTGTGTTTTGGGAAGCCCAAGGGCCCTCACGTTAGCCCCTGGTGGTGGGCTGTTGGCTCTAGGTGGAGGCAATGCTATAGCTGTGTGGACTGGCCTGGTCTCCTGCCCTCGGCAGGGCCACCAGCTGTGCTGTGGACACTGTCCCTGATCACTGCCCTTTCAGGTTTCCCATGACTACCATTTCCTCCACAGTTCTCTTCATACTTCCTAACTTTCTCATTTTCTATTTCTGAAGAAAAAAAATGCAGTTTTTTTTCCTCTGTAACCTTTCACCCACTGGCTGCTTTCTGGACACCCCCCATCCTATTAATCCACAGCCGACCCCTGGCAGGCACATGGCCTTGCCTCAAGGACTCTTGCTTTCCAAGACTCTTTGCTTACAAAGCCACGGAATATTTATCTAAATAGGAAGCAAGGAGAGCTGGCTTTTGCTAGGGTGACCAACTGTCCCAGTTTGCTTGGGACTGAGGGTTTTTTCCAGACATGGGACTTTTATATTTTAAAACAGGACAAACCTGGGCAAATTCTACTAACATGTTCTTCAGGATCCACACTTAGTGGTATAAGCTTCATGTAATGATGTCTTCAAAGATTAGAGTTTTGGAAGCTCAAAATTCAAGAATTTGACTTTTAACTCCCCTGGATTTTGCTGTAACAACCATATCCTAAGGAAATAAATGACTCTGAATAAATGGAAGAAGAAAAAAATTAAGAAAACATAGTGGAAAATGTTGGTTAACATAAAGAGTATGACCTACTATAGCTATCTTTAATAACTTATGAACTAAAATGGATTCATTGTGATCCCTTTCTAATAAATTTCTAAGTAGTGGGAGTAAAAATACTCAAGAAAATGTGCTTAGAGCAAAGGCCTGATACAGAAAGAAAAAAGGAAGAAAGGGGCATTATATTACATAATAGATATACATTAATAGATATATATCTATTAACAGTAAAAAGCAGCTGTCAGGAAATAACATGAATAATGATGATTATCTCTGGGTGTTGACTTTTAGTATTTATACCTTTTTGCATTTTTAAATTTTTCCATAATAACCAAATATTACTTTTATAACTGAAAAAGCTTCATTAAATGAAGCTTAAAAATGAGAAACAAGAAAAGATATGTCAAAGCCAAAGTATGAAAGACCGTGTTAAGAAATGTTAGGATTTCATGCTAGAGACAATGGAAATCTGGTGATTTTAAAGCAGGCAAATAACTTGTTATACTTGATCAGAGAGAGTTTTAGATCAAATTTTCGAAAAGGATCCTGATATGGTATTCAGGAAGGTATTACCCTGGCTGGAATATTTGGTTTTAAACAGAGGTCTCTTGTTTTCAAATCCAAAATTAGAAGCAGCACAGGTCCTCTGACAGGTGACTTGGGATTCATTTGGAACAGAGAACCCAGTCCAAGGCCTGCCAAATATTTTGACATAGGTGAGCTTTTCTCTCTCCTACTCCAGTTACCTGCCCTTTTCTTCATTGAAATCATTTAAAGGTCACCTAGAGAGTTTGTTGAATTTGTCAACCTCCACTGCCTCTGAATTTCTGGTCATCTAAGGGTTTCTAAGTTGGGTATCCTTCTTTCTAAAGTCTAAGTTTGTATGTGCTTGATTTCATGTGATTGGCTGTGTTAATGTGCAGTGGTATACTACCCTGGTGCAAGGAGGAATTATGCAAAGAAGATACGACATTTCCTTTTGTTTATTTTTTTGCTAGATGTACTTGTTGGGATTTGGGACTTTAGGTTAATTCTGTAACCATTTACCAAAAAGAATTTGAGTAAAAATAACATAGAGGGGTTCATCAAGGACTGTTCATAGGCATATTAGTTACTGTGACTTAACACCAGAATGTGAAGGAAACCATGAATCAGAGTAAGTGCTTCTTAGTTCTCTTCAATTTCATTTAGGAACATGATTTAGGGGATTCAAGGTATGTGCTCACATGGCACGCTCTTGGCAACACTATGAAACTGTGAATCACCAAGTTTCTGCCAGGCAGCCGCTGGCTTCTCTGTCTGCGGGATTTACAGCGCACAACTGTATTGTGTGGCTCTTTGTTGTTCTGCATTTGTCAACAAGCATCGTCCAAAAGGAATTTCCAGTCCGCTGCTTGCATGCCATGTTGTTGTCATCTTACTAAAATGTGAAATGATTTAAGCTTCACAGCTGTTATTGCTTTCAATGAAGCAGATGCCCAGCACTTCCAGGGACAATGCCAGGTGCACATGGAGGCTATGCAAATCATAGTGGAAAGTTAAGCAACAATCTGGTGGATTCGATCATTACAGACAACCAGTCTAAACAACTCAGATGCAGATAGTGTAAAGTTCTTCCGTTGGTTAGAGCAATGCAAAAAATTGCTGTAACTCCTTCACTTGAGTTATGTGATTTTGGACTTGGCCTTAATGATTGAATTAATAACCGTACTCACAAGAGACTGGCATTCGAATCCGAATGCCAATTTACAATGAGAAACACAGTTCATGCCAGTAGATTCTCCATTGGTAGAAAGATCTGTGTGTGAAAACAAGTCCAATAAGAAGAAGATTTGCTTATGATGACATCCTGACTGAGGATAGTTGGTTATTTTAATCAATAGTTACCTCAGGTATGGATACAAAACTGCTCAGTGATAGATCTAGGATTTGAACCCAGAAAACATGACCAGAGGGCCTCCTGACATGACATCATGTTGTCTGGAACATTTTTTCCTTACTTTAGTTTCAGTCTTGCTTTCAAAATTCTATTTTATATACCTTGACTGACTTCAATATTTCCTAAATCTGCCTCCCAGATTGACATATAAAATCCTGAATCCCATCTTTAGATGGCAGTCTCGTCCAGTGTGGGTTGGTTTTCCTGTGTTTCAATTCTCAGGCATTAAGGTCATTTGCAAGTTCTGGGAACCCTTTACTTTGGGCCTGGACATTAAGAACATATGACATGAGGAGAGTTTCAGAGCACAGTCATTGAAGACTCTAGGAGTCCCATGGAGAGAGAAGCCACTGTGGGCTGGGAAGTGGAAGAAAGAGGGAATAGTGACCTGGACCTTCAAAACTGGCATTCTGAAGTACAGAAAGAGAGCCCTGGAGGCTGTGACTTAAGCAGTTACTTGGGTGAAAAGGTAATGCTGCAGAGGAATACAGATAAAGTTGGAAATGCACTTTGGAGCCAGATTGTGGAAGTTCTTACATGCCAGGATGGCAAGTTTAGATTTTTTTTTAGCAGGTACTGGATATGCCTGAAAGCTTTGGTTTAGGCAGAATGACATGATCAGGACTGGAGGAAAATAAATCTGATGTCATTTTGTAGAAAGAAGGGATGGAGAATAGAAGCAGAGAGAACAGGCAGGAGGCTATAACAGTAGTCCAGAGTCCAGATGGAGCTGAAACTGACATGAGCCCAAAGTAATGTAATAGAGACTGTGTTAATTTCCAATTGCTGCTGTAAAAAATCACCACAAACTTAGTGGCTTAAAACAACACAGATTTTTTGCTCTTACAATTCTGAAGGTCAGTGTCCAAAATCATGGTGTTGGCAGGGCTGTATTCCTTCTGGAAGCTTCAGGGGGAAATCTATTCCCTTATCTTTTCCAGCTTCTGGAGGCTGTCTGCATTCCTTGGCCCATGGCCACCACCTCCATCTTTGAAGTGTGTCACTCCAGTCTCTGCTTCCTTTGTCCTATCTCTTGCTGTTTTTTGAGACAGAGTCTCACTCTGTCACCCTGGGTAGAGTGCAGTGGTGTGATCATAGCTCATTCCAACCTCCAACTCCTGGGCTCAAGCCATCCTCCTGCCTCAGCCTCCCAAGTAGCTGAGGCTACAGGTGTGTGCCACCATGCCTAATTTTTCTACTTTTAGTTAGTAGGGATGGGGTCTCACTCTTGCTCAGGCTGTTCTCAAACTCCTGAGCTCAAGCAGTCCTCTTGCCTTGGCCTCACAGAGTGCTAGGATTATAGGCGTGAGCCACCGTGCCTGGCCTTCTGCTGTTTTTGATATTCTTGCTTCCCTCTTTTAAGGACCCTTGAGATTACTTTGGGTCCACCTGGATCATCTTCCCATCTCGAGACTCTTAACTGAATCACATCTGCAAAGTCTTTTACACCACATAACACGTTTGCAGGACTGGGGGATTGGGATATAGACATTTTAGGGGGGAGGTACATACATTACTCAGCCTACTAGAGAGACAAAAACATTCACATCTGGCTGCTGTCTCACACTACTTCTCTCTCAAATACACTGAGCTCCAAAGGAACATGATCACTTATATCCAAAACATACCTTGCTTTTTGCTGCTGTTAGTGCTGTTCTTTTCTTTGCCTAGAATACCTTTCCTCAATACTGGTGGCCTCAAATGCTTCCATCCCCCAGAATCATTCTGATATCCTCCTCCTTTCCTCTCTCTGACTGATGAATTGAGAAAGAACTCTCTCTCTCCTTTGTCTTCCACCTGTACTTTCTATCACTTCTACTATTTTTAACAGAAGTTTTTTTTTGTTTTGAAATAATTTAAGACTTTCAAAAATTACAAAAATAGCACAAAGAATTCCATATACTTTTTACCCAGCTTCCTCAAATCTTAATAACTTAAATATCTATAGTGTAACGATTCAAACCAGGAAATTAATACTGACATAATTCCATTAACTAATCTACAGACTTGACTAAGATTCTAGCAATTGTCTCCCTGCTGTCCTTTGTTGAGTCTAGAATCACATGTTGCATTTAGTTGGCATGCTTCTTTAATTTTCTCCAGAGATACCTCTTTCATGACCTTGATACTTTTGAAGAGTCTGGACAGTTACTTTGTAGAATGTCTCTTTATCTGTGTTTGTCTTCATGTTTTCTTCTGATTAGATTCAGATTATGCATTTATGGCATGAATATCACAATATCATGATGTGCCCTCTGAGTGCGTGATGTCAAGAAGTAAATGATGATGATGTCTCATTACTGGTGATATATAATTGCTAGTTTAAAATGCTGTCTGCTAGGTCTCCTTGTATTCTATATATTTTTCTCATAGCATTTTAGGACTGGAGGGGGATCAAAGCAGTGATTTTTCAATAACATTAAAAGCAACATAATATCAGGTAATATACACTGAGGACTTATTATAAGTTGAGAACTACATACATTAGTTCACTTAATCCTCAAAATACCTCTATAAAATAGACACTTTATCAACTCCATCTTACCTTTTTTGAGTGGGCATCCTGGTTGACAAGTACTACCTGGACGTGAGGGAATACGATTTGCCTTTTTTTTTTTTTTTAATCCCATATAGAGCCTAGTACAGTGCTTTACACAAAGTACAGGACAGAAAATACTTAAGTTGACTTAAAATTAAATAGAAGGCAGAAGCTTCCGATTGTATAACTGATTAAATATATCAGCACAGGAGAAGGAGTTCTGGGTAATTATAAGGTACTAAATTTTGAAAAGGAAACACATACATATAGGTGATGATTTCTTTTCAAAGGAGCACAAAGATGAGATTTTTTTGGCCAGAGTATGAAGAATGGCTTACAGCAAAGACTTGGGGGAACTTCACATTAATTTGGCCGAAGAAAAATCAGTAAAGGAGTGGAGTGTAAACAAGGAAGGAGAAGCAGGATGGTGTAGGACACTATGGCTAGCCAGTTTTTAATTCGGGGGTGAAGAAAATTAAGTGGGAATATGCATGAAACCATTCTAATGAATATATTGGGAAAACTGTAAAAACATTTTACAAAGTTGATTTGTAAAAAAAACAAAAAACAAAAAAACTTAGCCAGCACACAATTATCCATAGTAACGGAGAAGAACAATATCAAGCATAGATAGAAGAGCAGATGATTTGGAACATGTAGAATTGACTGTAAAGCCCATTATGTGTGACTGTTGAAGCAGCACATTTCCCTTTCAATAACTGCTAAATTTATATGAAGAATTGCTTTTATTTCTTAATACAAAACCTGTGTGATGCAAGGGAAAGAGAACAGGAATCTGAAAAGTGGTCACATGTTTATAGCCGAGGGTTTATTATAAATATAAGGCTGCTTCACTTTGTTCTAAATGTAAGCTCTTTCTGGCTTTATCTACCTTCCCATTTTACAATGAGGGAGATCAGATCACTGGACCAGAACCCAGACCTGGTTTCTATTCTTAGCACCACCACTAACTGTGTAGTGCAGAAGAAAAATTCATTCTGGCTTTTTGGGCCTTGGTTTTCTCACCTAAAAAAGGAAGAGGTTGACAAGAGATGAGCTCAGCGATCTTCTCTGGAGCTAAATTTCTGTAGATGGTTACATTGTTTGGGGATGGTAGCTAAATAACTGGTTTTCATACAAATTTTATTTACTAAGTTATTTGACATGTGTAAGTGCTTCTTTAAAGCAGATTTTTCTAAAGAAAAACTTAAGTGGAGCAATTCATTGCCAGAACTACATAACATGGTAATTGTGGAATTAACAGTTACAGAAATAGTTTTTTATTTAAAATAAGCTTCACATTTTCCATTTATTTGGGGTTTTCTCTGTAGTGTTGAGGGTGGTCCTTGCTAATTAGTTCTCACTCCCTAAGTCCCTGGAGGAGCCGCTTTTGTGTGAGAGGTTGGTCCTGGAAGCCCAAGGCAGCCAGGAAGGAAGGATAGGATGCCAGGGTGCCCAGCAATCCTTCAAAGAGGACAGATGGAGACAGAGAGCTACAGAGGGAGGAGCCTGACAAAGGGATGAAATTAACTTGGATGGGACCCATGGAGATTGGACAGAGTTAAGCAGTTTAACAGTAGGAGCCTTATTTTGCATCCACAAGTAGTTTTCTTCTGAAAGAAGAGCCCCTAATGCTGGGAAACATTCTTTCTTCTTCCATGGCAATCTCTGTTTTAGTCTTTATTCTTGCTTCTTCCCTCCTCAGCTTTGCCTCTCTCCCTCCCTCTCCCCTCCTCTCAATATTCTTTTCATGATTAGATTAACTTCTTTACTCAGACAAAGGGAAAAATGAGAGTTTGCATGCTGGTAAGAACATGTTTCTTTTCCCAGTACACAGTAAGCCTCAAAACATTGAACTCCTTTCCCTCAGTGCCCTGCGAGCAAGAAAAACGGACACCTAGTCCTAAAACAAAAGAAAAGTTTGAGATCTTTTAAAATCCAACTAATGATAGTCCTGCTGAAGTGAAGAGAGGGGACGGGTGTGTGTGTGTGTGTGTCTGTCTGTGTTTAGACAGGCTATAAGGCTCCAATAAAGATAGACATCTAGACAACGGAGAGTGGAAGGAAGCACGCAGAGCCTTGAACTAGGGGAGACAGCTGGAAGGGAATATATTCTTCAAATACTACGATTTTGATCCTGCCAAGTACATCCTAGGAAGAGGGAGTCTGGACTTAGAAATCTGAAGAAAGCAGCTTAACCTCTCTGAGTCTTAGTTTCCTAAAATGAAACGGGCACATTTATACTTTCTCATACTTTTTATGGAGAGGCACAAAATAGATCACTTTTGTGCTAGTGCTTAGAGAACTGTGTGATATTAGATACACCTTTCAGCATTAAATGGCTCATCTGTAAAATGGAAATTATGATAATTGGAGGGGTTTTGTGGGAATTTAATGAGATAACAAAGCCTGGCCCAAGAAAATACCCAATACTTGTTTATTCTCCTACTTTCCCTTGGGTGCTGTTTATCTTGAATATTAGGAAATAACAACTTACTTTGTATTACTCACCTTTACTACTAGCCAAAAAGCATAGCTGAGAATTTGAACTTGCTGAAAATCACATAGTACATTTCAAAGTAAAATGGAAAAACATTTTATGTGATTTGCTATGTTTAAATTATCAATTGGCCGTTGATTACAGCTAACTCAGAGTTGACACTACATGTACAAATGGTTAGCAGAAAAAAGTAATTATGTGATTTTACCAGCTTATGTTACAATCAACTGGTGCCATATGGGCACCAACCAATTAAAATGGGCACCCATCAAAGTGCCAGAGCAGGGCCTCAGAACTTTCAAGTGTCCAGCAATTCGAGGGTTTATAATGCCAGATATTAACCCTTGAATTGCTGGACTCTGGAGAGCCTAGGAGGTATGGGGGAAACAAGAAGTTCTTCAAGGGACTTGAGTAGTGATTCTTTAATAACTGGTATGAAAGTATTTCAATATTTTAAAAAGTGGAAGGGCTGAGCCAGTGCAGACAGTCTGAGTATCCCAACTTATCTGGAACTTCACAATAATCTAATGCAAACAAACAAAAATATCCCTACTCCCTTGCTTTTTCTCCCAAACAACAACTCAACTCATTGTAATATTGACTGCTGAGTTTCTGAATGGGCTTTAAAGTCATTGAACCTTATTCTTTTGGTAAACAAACAGAATGAGAGCAAAACAAGTAAACTTCTTAGATGGGATCCCAGAATAGGCATGAAACAGGCGGCTTGTGCTAAAACTTATGTACTCTGCTCTTGACACTCTTCTAATTAGGAGTCAATTTCTATAAGTAGTGCAGTGAAATCTAGACCTATCAATCATTCTACTTCGGAGGGATTTATTTAGTTAATTATGCTGAGGACCTGGGAACCTTGATTGAGATCAGGATGTGAGCAGTGAAAAGAGATTATCTAAAGGGATAATTTACATTAGGGCATTTGGACATCCATGAAGTACTTCTAAAGTTACCTGGCTGCCTAGGAGTAACGGGAAAAGGATTTCCAAGAAGTAGGAGGTTTCATGCCCTTCCCTCTGGTGGCTGACCCTTTCCACACATTCTATGCTTTGGGATGTGTGGCATCAGATGCTAATATGGACTCCAAGATGAAAAAGAGACTGGCCAAATGCACATGGCAGTTCTGATGGGTAGCACTATCTAACAGGAGTGTGCCTGCAACCTCGGATGAAAGAATAAAGTTGGAAGGCAGCCAAGATTAATTTCCCTCTGATGGAGAAGAGAATCATGAACTCACCTATGACATTTATTTAACGGCTAGAAACTTAAATTTTGAAAGGAGGTCACTTGAAGGGCAGTGAGGCTGGGAGAGAGAGAGAAAACAGAGTCACATAGGGTCCTAGGCATTGTTTCAATGCAGAATATCTTGGAAAGTAGTCAATAGCCAACTCACCAACACTGAATCACTGAGATGGCCTACTTGGAGGGCAGCCTCACGTGAAGAAAGCTTGTTCAGTAAGAGACAGATGTTAGGATGATGGCTTAGGACACAAAGCCTCCAGCTGAAGTCCTTAGCAAACATAAGTGCTAGTTTAATTTTGCAACTGAGGTGAACTGTCATCAGTAATAATGTTTATACTTTTAAATTTCTCTTATGCTATTTTCTTTCTTTATCCAGAATTCCTGAAAAAATGGAATATTCTGGTTAATGGAATTCTTAAAGGGATTGCCTTTAGTACTATACAGAGAGCAAAAATTACTAAGAATTGAAATGTAATAAAATATACTTAACAGTACAGTAATTCTTTTGAATTTAAGCCCTTGAGGAACTGATATTACCTAAAGTTCATCAAGAACACCAAGTCCAGATGTCAAATATTGGTCTCCACCTGCTGTTACCGTAAGAATACACTTCAGGAATTAATTGATGTTTAAATTGTTTTAGCTAGGGTTTTCTTTTCTTTTTTTTCAACTTTCTCAAAACTGGAATGCAGAACTGCATAGGAATAATCAAATTATATATGTATGTTTACATATATACTTTTACATATGCATATACATCATTTTAACATCTATGCTAAATAAAAAGTTAATCCTATTTTTTTTCCAGAAGCTTTGGTTATAAACTTGTTTGACCTAGAAATGTTTTTTTTTTTAATTTCAAATATTAAGAGGGTACAAATGTTTTTGTTGCATTGATAGCTTTTATAATGTTTGAGTCAGGGCTATGAGTCTGCCTATCACCTGAATAGTGTTCATTGTACCCATTAGGTAGGTTTTTGCTCCTCGCTTCTTACCCCCCTTCTTGATTTCCAATGACTTTTATGTCCCCTAGAGACGGTTTTTAACCTGATTTAATGAACATTATTTTCTGATTTCTTTTATTAAAATAATTTTTTTAAAAAATCAGAGCTTCTCAATAGCACAATACTCTGATTCTTCCATTTACTATAAATATGTTTGCTTGGAATCTACTTGCAAATAATTTTAATAAAGTTATTTTTAAATTGAGGTATAATTTGCATACAGTGAAATACACAGATGTTTAGTTTCAATTTGATGAATTTTTACATATTTACATACCTCTGTAACCACCACCTTGATGAAGATACAAGACATTTTTATCAGCCAAGAAATTTCCCTTATGTGCTTTGCCACTCAAGCCCCACCACTTTCCCTCTCCCATGGTAAACACTGTTCTGATCCCTGTCAACGTAGATTAGCTTTCTGTATCCTAGTACTGTAATCTAGTAGATTAAAGATGGCCCACACACTCTTTGGCATTCCTTTCAAGAGGTGGGGTCTATGTCCCCTAGCTCTGAATACAGGGGGCTCTGTAAGAGCTTACCTAATAGAACACAGTGGAAGTTATGCTGTGCAAATTTTCAGTCCTGCTTGTTAAGAAACTGGCAGCTTCTGCTTCCTCAATCTTAGGACGCTGTCTCTTACAGCCCAGTTGGCAAACTGTGAAGAAGTCTAAGTAGTCCATAGAGAGACCCATGAGGAGATAAACTGAGGCCTTAGCTGAGTTTCCAGTCAACAGCCAATACCAATTTGCCAGCCATGTGAGCTACCTTGGAAGTTGTCCCAGTGGAGCTGCCTAGCTGACACCATATGGAGCAGAGATGAGCCATCCCCACTGATCTTTGTTCAAGTTGCAGATCTGAGACCAAAGTACATAATTTTTGTTTCTTTAAACTGTTAAGTTTTGGATGGTCTTTTTCACAACGATAATAATGAACATTAATGTAAATAGAATCCTATTATGTGTACTACTTAGAAATCTGACTGTGATAGTTAATTTCATGTATGAACTTGAATGGGCCATGGGCGCCCAGAGTAAACATTATTTCTAAGTGTGTCTGTGAGGGTGTTTCTGGATGAGATTAATATTTGAATTGGTATACTTGATACAGGAGAAATCCACCCCCCCATGTGGGTTGGCATCATCCACTCCACTGAGGGCCTGAACAGAACAAAAGTTAGAGGAAGGAAGAATTCACCCTCTTTTTTTTCCTGCCCAACTACTTGAGCTAGAACATCTCATCACATCTTCTCCTGTCATTGGATTGGAAAGTACATCGTTGGCTCCCCTGATTCTCAGGCCTTTGGTCTTAGAATTACCCACTACCTTTCCTTTGTCTCCGGCTTGCAGATGGCAGATACTAGGACTTCTTGGCCTCCATAATCATATGAGCCAATTGCTCATAATCTCTCTTTATCTTTCTCTTGAGATATATACATATATACACGTATATATGTAAAATAGGATATGTCTAGATATCCTATTGTTTCTGTATCTGCTATTGGCTCTGTTTCTCTGTAGAACCTTGACTAATAATTCCTTAGTTCAGCAGTTTTTTTTAGATACATCCACGTCATTACATGTGTTGGTAGTTCATTCCTTTTTATTGCTGAGTAGTATTCCATTAAATGAATATGCCACAATTTATTTATGCATTCTGATATTGCAAAAGGCTTGGATTATTTCCAGTTTTTGCCCATTTTGAATAGTTTTGCTGTGAAAAAATCATGTGCAAGTTTTCTGTGAATATGTATTTTCAAATCTCTTGGGTAAATGCCCAGAAGTGGAATTGCAGTGTCATACAGTAAGTATATATTTAACTTTATAAAAAACTGCCAAATCTATTTCCAAAGCCATTGCATAATTTTACAGTTCTACCAGCAGTGTATAAGAGTTCATGTTTCTCTACATTCTTTGCATACTTTGCTATTTCAGTCTTTTTAATTTTAACCGTTCTGGTGGGTGTGTAGTAATATTTTTTGTTTAATTTGCATTTTCTTGATGAGTAATGATGTCAAGTACTTTTCCATGTTCATATAGCCATTTGTATTCTTCCTTTGAGGAGTGTCTGTGCAAGTATTTTTTCCATTTTTAACACATTACCTGCCATGTCACTTGTATTTAACTCACCCTAGTTTTGAGCCTAGAGCTTTGTGAAGCAAAACCCTACAGTTGGTTTGTGAAAATGTTACTTGTTGATGTTCTTATTGTTACAATTAATATCAACAATTTAATTCTAAAAACATGAGTTAAATGAATAGAAATCAATAACAAATTTTTCATTTGAAGTTTTTGTTCTATTTTCATAATAAAATACCACGGCCCCAAGGAAAATTTTTTTCCAATGTGTTGTGTTGTTTGTCTTTTTGAGTTACAGATTTGTATATATCCTAATATGAATTATTTTCTATTTATAGGTTTTTTGACTATATTCTCCTAGCATGTGTCTTATTCTTTTTCTTAATAGTTTCTTTTGATTTTCAGAAAATTTTTATTTCAATTGAAATTTTTATTAGTTCTAGTTTATCAATTTTTTATAATCAGGGATTTCTGTGTCTTAGAAATTTTTTCTACCCTAAGGTTATGAAGTTTTCTTTTAGAATCATCACAGTTCATATTTTAGATCTATGCTCCAACTCAAATTAAATTTTGCATATACTGTGAGGTAGGGGCCGTGTTTTTTTTTTTAACCCCCAGATGGATATGCAGTTGTTTCAGTACCATTAAATGAAAAGAATTTTCTTTACACATTGGATTGTTTTATATCTCTGTTCAAAATTCATTGACTTTTTATGTATGTGTCTCTTTCTGGACTCTCTGATCTATTTGATTGATCTACTTTTCTAATCCTATATCAATACCACACTATCTTGATTAATGTCGCTTATAGTAAACATTGAAATCGGGTAATATATGTCCACCAAGTTTATTTTTTTTCCAGATTGTTTTGCGATTACATATATTTTGAATTTTCATGTGAATTTTAAAATTAGTTTGTTTCTAAGTTTGATTGGGCTGTGTTGAATCTATAGATAAATTTGGGGAGACTCAACATTTTAACAATATAAAGTTTTCTGATCAATGAACATGGTATTAACTCTATTCAGATATTATTTTATCTCATCAGAATTTTTGGTATAGAGGTTTTGAGAATCTTTTACATTGTGATGGGGAGCATTAAATTTATTATTAATAAAATAAAAAACTTATGACCAAACAACTGTGAGAAACATGTTGCAAACAGTATGTATATAAATTGTCGCGCCCTAGACTGCCAGCAATCAGGACGCAACAGCTTTGGAGTTCTTCCACCAGCGGTTTATCGGCACAGCTTCACATCTACGACTTATACATGGCGAGAGACGCCGAACGGGAAATGAGCTCCACTTAAGTACCC
>CAUYRT010087508.1:0-42985 GCA_963574885.1 Lepilemur ruficaudatus | reverse complement strand
TTTTTTTTAATCACCTGCCAATACTCTCAACATTTTAAGCAAACCTTTTAAACTTCCATCATTGAAACCTGAAACAAACAGGCACAATCCCAAGCTCCAGGGCAGAGGCTGGAAGGTCTGAAGCCCACAGGAGGAGGCAAGTGATCCAGGTTGCCAAGTCAAATCCTCCAGGAGGGATTTGAGAAATCACTTAGACAGAATATGACTTTTAGTATTTAGTGAGCATGTCACTCAGACTACTGCAGGAGGCCAGATTTACTCCAGGTGGCCCAAATGAACAGACGTGAATGAAATCCGGTGCAGGTCTGAGTTAGGAGGTCACATCAGGCTGCGGTTGCATCCGTCGCCTCCTTCAGTGCTGAGGGCAGTCGAGGAAGCTCCGTCCTGGAGTCCTGGAGCTCAGGGAAGCCGGGGCCGCCAGGAGAACGGCCGGCAGGCGGGGTGCAGCCCGGCTCACAGCAGCGGGTCCCCGTGGGCGGAGCCGCGCCCTCTGCTCCCGCGGCCTCGGGGACAGGGAGGGCCGAGAAGGGTGGCAGATAGCCGGGAGGAGTGGACACAGCACGGACAGTGGGGTGGGCCCGCCTGAGACTTCCTTGTGGGAAGAACGACAAAGGGAAGTCCTCACGGGAAGGCTGCCGCCCTGCAATGCGTGATGAGGGTCATTCTCGCCAGCTTGGCTAGACGAACACTAAATGTAATTAATGACATAATTTTTAGCTGGTCAAGTTTAATTATACCAGAATTACGTGGTAAAACTGGGACCTTTTGAAAAGCAACTATCGATGGAAAGGGCGTTAACTGCCTCGTGAGCGTGTTACCGGCGTTAAAGGAGACCGGGCCTGGGGGCAGCAGGCTTTCCAGCGCCGTGTGCTGCAACTGTGTTATCACTGTCCTCGTGCGTCATTTTACTCCTCTTACTGTCATTAGCCATGTTACAGATGGAGCCTGCTTCTGTGTGGGTTTCCCGTCATATGACCCACTGCTGACAAGTTCTAGAATATTCTAATCTGAGCTGGACTATTTAGCTTATGTATCTGCATAGGGATCTACCAAAACCAAAATAACACCACCATTTGAACAATAGTTTACAGATATAAAGCCCTTCCATGATCATTATTTTACCAATACTTATAGAGTATCCCAGGAATTAGTATCTCTATTTTAAGAAAAGGAAACTGAGGCTGAGAAACACACAATGCAGATTTTCTGACCCCAAAATACATCACAATTGTCTGGCCCCCTACTGCTTCATTATGGCTTTCTCTCTACTATTTATTAAGTTCCAAGTCAGGATTTTAGAGTCTACCAAAAAGTTAATGTGGACTTCAGGTTTAATCAAATATGCTTTATTAACTTATACCACAAGTAATTTTCATAGTTTAATCTTTTTCCTGTGAAAAACTGCTTGAGATGTTGGCCATTGATTAGGCTTCTTTGCTTTATAAGGAGAGATACAGTCTCAGGAAAAATAGGTCCCTACCATTGAGTTGTGCTGATCTTAGCCTGTGAGGACTGCCTTCTCGGTATCGGGAAGGACGTTCACAGATGCCCTGTCCCCACGGCCATATCCTAACCCTATAGATGTACCAAATTGGAATCCTTCCATCACATCTCATTCTGGGTGAGAATCCTTGAAACAAAAGAACCAGGCTCTCCTCTCCCTTGTCACTCCCTAATTCAAAGGAAATACCTGAAACTTGAGGGTAGAAAAGTGAGATAAGAAAAGAGAATATTTCCCAAGCTTTTTAAAGCATCAAATCATGATGTATTTCATCTCTGCCAATTTACACAAAATCAACCTATGAAATTACACTTAGAAGCCAAGGGTTGGAGTAGGGACCTTTGCAAATGAGGGTGCTCTGTGACTTAGGTGGATCCTGTTCTCATTGTCAGAAAGAAAAATAAAAAGGGGAAGACTAAGATCAGACTTGAAATATCTTATTTAAAAATAATTTTTTAGGCCAGGCATGGTGGCTCACACCTGTAATCCTAGCACTCTGGGAAGCTGAGGTGGGAGGATCACTTGAGCTCAGGAGTTTGAGACCAGCCTGAGCAAGAGTGAGGCTAATAGGAGGCTATTTTAATAGAGGCTATTGTCTCTATTAAAAAACAGAAAAATTAGCCAGGCACAGTGGCACGTGCCTGTAGTCCCAGCTACTCGGGAGGCTGAGGCAGGAGGATCGCTTGAGCCCACAAGTTTGAGGTTGCTGTGAGCTAGGCTGACACCACTGCCACTCTACACAGGGCGATAGAGCAATACTTTGTGTCAAAAGAAAAAAAATTATTTTAAATGCAGGCCACTTGACTGGTGGGAGAGGAGCCTGCAAGCTACAAGAGGTCGGAAGTGGCAAAGCCATTCAGTTAACCGGCTCTGGGAGGAAGTGGGGCAGAGTGGTTTTGAGCAGAGCTTTGGAGTCACACAGAGCCGCTCGAGACTTATAGTGCTGCCACTCACCTGCTGCATGGGCTGAAACTGGTCACATCAACGTGCTGAGCCTCAGTTTCCTCATGTAAGATGGGACTCAGTATAACGTGAGGCACCTACATACATGTGCTGAGATAATGCACATACAAGTGCTTAACACGGTGCCTGGCATGTCTGAAACCCTGAACAAGCTTTAACCGTTAGGATGCTTTCAGCTCGCATCACCCAGCCTAATTTCATCACAACTGGACTCTGCTGCCCATGCAGCCAGTCAGTATAAAGTAAGACAGACTAGCATTGCCATGGACAGAATGTTGGTGTCTCCCCAGAATTTTGAAATGTTGAAGCCTAATCTCCATTGGGATGGTATTTGGAAAAGGGGACTTCAGGAGGTGATTAGGTCACGAGAGTGGAGGCCTCATGAATGGGATCAGCGTCTTTAAGAAGAAACACGAAAGAGATGGTCAATCTCTCTCTGCCATGAGAAAACAGCAGGCAGATGGCCGTTGCAAACAGGCAGAGGGCTCTCTCGCCAGCACCCAGCCACGCTGGCCCTAAGGTCAGACTTCCCAGCTTCAGAACCTTGAGAGATAAATTTCTGTCATGTAAGCCACCCAGTCAATGGCATTCCACTATAGTGGCAGAGACTGACCGAGACGAGGATGAATTTCTGGACCACTCAAATCAACTCTTTAATGTCACCAAGAGCATATTTAATGTTGCTATTTGGAACAGTTAAGAATAGATATACAATAGTCTACAAAATAGTATTGCAAGTTTTGAAGTGTAAGAAACATATGTCTGCATCTAGGCAGGCAAAAATAAACATTTGCTCATGTGAGATGTGGATTCCGCCAAGATGACTTATTTTCACCTTCCCCTGCAGGCCTGGTGAGGGTCTGCTTCCTTCTCCTAACCTCTTGCCTTACAGAAGCCCAGGTCCTGTCTTTCTCTCTCCAGTTCAGTTCAACACAACTTTGGCCACATTTCCTTCCCTGTGCTGGGCCCTGGGGACAGTGGGGTGACTAGCAGGCGGGGCCACCTTCAAGAACATGTGGTCTGGCTGATTGGCTCGATTCCCGCCAGGTCCCAGCCCTGGGGAGGGTTCGCACATAGATTCCTGGTCTTGGGGCTGAGGGCTCCCACAAGGGGCCAACAGGAGAGGTGTCATCTGTGTCCCTGCCTAGGTGACAGAAAAGGCATTTGACGGTGCCCTCTCTGGCCTTCCCTTCCTCCTCTGCTCCCACATGGAAACTCCTCCTCTTTCCTCACTTAGAATCAGGTACCTAGGCCCTTCCCACTCTCAGACACTCACCCCCGCAGTCTCTCCTCAGAAAGAAGAAAAGAAAAGCTTGGGGACAAGTGAATTTAGTGAATAAAAATTCATTCTTACTGGCATGTTAAATACCCTTCCACCACAAAGACTGGCCTTGAAAATCTGTATTTGTTATTTAAGACTCTGTGGGGTGGGGGGAGGAAGAGGATGGGGGCCGTCAGAGGATAGGAGCTCCCATCTCCTGCCCTGCCTGGTCAGCTTCCAAGCCCCCAACCCTCAGGACGCACGATGCCAAGGGCTGGAGATAGGGGCTCAAGGGACGCAGGTGGCAAAGAGACAAGGACGAGCCTCAGACTAGAGGGCTGAGATGTCTGGGTGAAAGTGCACGCCCAGCAGAGACTGGCCAGGGCCCAGGCCGCTCACTGGAGGTGGATGAGAGGAGAGAGAGCAGACCGAGAAAGCCGTGCATGGCTGAGCACGAATCTGGTTTTTGTACTGATTATAGCTATGAGGAATTGACCACACGAGGACACAGAAAAATTGGTTTGGTTATGTCAACATAATTCTCATCGTAGTCATTTATGCCAGCCGCCTTACCTTTTGTGTGTAATGGCACATCACCACCAAAAATGATGTGCTTTCGTAAATGTGGGTCAGTGTTTCTAAGTTGTATTTATTTGATTCGGGCAGTAAACGAGACATGCGGTGCCAGCCTTACTAGCACTTCCTTCCTCGAGCTGCGGAGTCCTCTGTTCTTGACTGTAACAGATGATCTACTAGATAGAACGGGGTTGGAGGGGTGTGTGTGTCCCGATTTATTCAGCATTTCCCCTGATAATTTTGTTATCTGAGCAATTGCTATACGACTTTCCTATTTTCTGTACTCAGAATTTATGATTTTTTTTTCATTCCAGTGATTCACATTCATGAAATTGTAAAGGCTACAAAGTCTACCTTTTTTCCCTTACACACATGTATATGTGTGCTATTCTGATTAGATCCTAAGACTTATTAAGTATGTTGCCATGCCAGCTCAGTTTAGAGCTTGAACGAGGACACGTTTGTCAAATTTACCACCATACAGTACTTTGAGCCTGCTCTATTTCACAAGACCAGGGACCAGGTGGAGCCACCGTGTCGGGGGAAGCAGGCAGGGGCTGTAGCTCCCGGAGTGGATGAGTCCCGCTCTGCTCGACTGCTCGGAGGAGTCCGATTCGCTACCCGAAAGACTTTGCTTCATTCAGTCTGTCTTGGTGAATGAGACAGTGATACTTAGTGTACAATTGGAGTTCTTTGAGTGAAAGGTAAAATCATAAATAAATTGCTTTTTTATAATTACAGAGAAATATAGTAATAACTTTAAAATCATCAGGCAGTATTAGAATATTTTATGGAACTGTATTTTATATACAACTCTAAATAAAAGGTAGGTAGAAAATTAATTGCAAGGATCAGTTTATGATCATTTTAAAATTTAATTGCATAGTAAAATCTAGCAGGCAAGTGGTTTCAACAAAATTACTATTTCAGGCAAAAATAACAAAGGCACAAACGTGGCAGGCTCCACAGGTCATTTCACTCATGCAGCATTTTGTGTTTTCCGGTATGTAGGAAAAGATTCTCCAAGTGTGAAAACTAATTACATACAAGAGCAATACATTTTGTTATTATTAAAATAAAATGTGTCTCTAAATATAGAATTTTTTGAAAACTCACTTTGTTGTCCAAAATTATAGAGATCATTTTAATTTTTTGTGGTTTCTCATTTTTTTGTTTGTCTATTTGCTTTGAGACAGGGTCTCCCCCTGTTGCCCCAGCTGGAGTGCAGTGGTATCATCATAGCTCACAAGACCACAAACGCCTGGGCTCAAGCGTCCTCCTGCCTTGCTCTCCTAAGCAGCTGGGACTACAGGTGCGTGCCACCACATCCCCGGCCTATTTTATTTTTTTAATGAAGATGGAATATTCATTACAGCTTCCCAGTGGATTTTCTAATCGGACCGGGCAAGTTCATCTGTAGAGTGTAGCTGGTAAGAACATCCAGTGGCCAAGCCTTGGCAATAGCTGTATCCAAAAGGAAACACTGCTCCAGACATGCCCAGAAAGAGCACCCACCCTTCCTGGCTTGCCCACTCTCCCTCTCCCTCTTCATCTTGGGGTGAGTACCCAAGTGTTGGGTGAAGTCTCTGGGAGTTTAGAGGATCTTACACTCATTAATGGAGAAGAGCCTCCTCCTGCTGCGTCTCCGGGCCTGGTTGACGGCCGTTCGGACGGCACACTCAAACACCTGCTGGACGCCCCGGTTGCTGAGCGCCGAGCACTCCAAGTAGCCCTTGGCTCTCACATCCTGGGCCAGTCTCTTCCCTTCGATGGCATTGACGCAGGTGGCCCTGTGGGGCCCCATCTCCCGCTGGTCAGTCTGGGTGGCCACCACCAGCACAGGGGTACAGGGCAAGTTGCTCCTGATTTCACCAATCCACTTGTTCTTCAAGTTCAGGAACGAGTTCTGGTTGGCCACGGAGTAGCACATCAGCACCACGTCGGCCTGCTGGTAGGACAGGGGCCGGATGCTTCTGAAGGCATCATTGCCGGCGGTGTCCCAGAGGCCCAGGCTGATCTGGACGCCATCCATGAAGACGTCTACCCCCGTGTTCTCGTACACCGTGGGCTTGTAGGCCTCGGGGAAGGTCTCGGAGGTGAAGCGCACCAACAGAGAGGTCTTCCCCACGGCCGAGTCGCCCACCAACACGCACTTGATGGAACTCAGCATCTTCTTCCCAGCCCGGCGTCCTGCTGGCAGGTCCGGAATCCCAGCGAGCAGGGCCCTCAGTGGGCTGCTGCGGCGGCGAACGCCATCCAGCACGGGGGACGCAGGCCGGACGCGGTTGTGCTCGCAGGACCTCTGACGGCGGTTTGCGGGGCGTCACCTCTCTCCATCCATCCGAGGGACGTACAACATCCACTCTGTAAACCTCCAAAGCTGAGTCTTGCCCTGGAACAAAAAGAGAAGGGGGAAAAGTGAGTCTTTCTTTTTTGCCTCTTTTGAACTTCCTCACTGTCAAACTGATCAAACGCGGGCGGGTCTCAGGGCGGCCATCGGGTCCTCTCCCCCCACCCCACCCCACCCCCTGCAGCCCACCCGCCCCCGGGCAAGGGGAGCTTGGCTCGGCCCCTACACACGTGCGCCCGCAACGCCTCCGGTCAAGAGGTGGAAGCTGATTTTATCTCTAAAATCAGCCTAGTGACAAAAATACAAGCAACTGCTCTGATCGCAGCATGAAAAAGACCTCAGTGGCACCTGGTGTGTGAATGAGACGGTTTCAAGCAGCTGGCTGTCAGCTTCTGCTCCAAGAAGCGGGGAAGGTGGCTGAGGGCACTCTCTGCACCTCGAAGGGATTCCAGCCGCCTCGGGAACTGCAAGAAAGAGAAATGTACTGAGCGACAGACACTACATGCATTTCCTTTCATTTACTGATTAATCATTCAGTCCTTGGTTTATGGAGGAATTTGTGTTGAGGTAGGAGAAATCACAAGAACTCCAGAAATTTGCTGTGGTTTTTTCCAAAAACTGGCTACAGGTGCAAGGGACTGGCCTTGGAGTTACCTGCCTCTGCACTTAGGCTCCATCACTTACACAATGGTGTGGTTTGGGGACACTGCTTGGACAGCACACCTCAGTTTACACATCTGCACGACTGTGATAAATTTAGGAACCACTTCTCAGAGATGCTGTGAGGATTAAATTATTTCCTTCTTTTTTTGTGACCACCTGTTTATCAGAACTCTGCTAGGACTCTGGTTAAACAGAACATCTTGCTTGAAAGCAACTGTATTCAGTGATTTTCACTTAAACAAGACTGCATAAATATGACAGAACCTGAATTTCATGAAAGCGCCAAATAGATTCTCATTCAGTGCTGGTGGCAAACCTCCAGGCAATGACCGCAGCCGTGCAGACATTCTGTGTGCCGCCGCACACGGTCACAAGGCCAGCCCGGCTTCAAAGGAAAGGTCTTTCAGACCAAAATTCAGATTCAAAGTTATTAATTCAATCTGGGCTTATAACCACCCATTGGCGAGCTTCCTGACCTGTGACATGTAAAGCAATAAAAAGCAAATCTACAGGTCTGCTTCAAGACATAATTTTTTAAAATTACTCCTCTAAATCCTGGTATTCCCTTCCAAGACATCTTTATCCTTGTCAACCCACAGTCTCTGTTAGTTTAATTATAATAACCTTTGCAAATCAGTCAGTTTAATAAACAATTCACATGATTTTCACGTAGTCATGTTTTTAAACATGACCTTGGCCAAGTTACTTAACCTTTCTGAGTCTTGGTTTCCTCATAAAAATGAAGATAAAAAAAAGCACTTTCTTCGTGTAATTATTGTAAGGATTTAACATTTGGAGAGCCTGGCACATGGGAATTATAGGGAGACATCAAGTTATCTATTTTCATTACTATCCATTTAAAATACCAAAAACTGAATGTCCACAGCATAGGGGCTGGAATGCCAAATGTTTAGCTGGACTCTTTCTGAAGACTCACACTGGGTGACTCTCAGGCATGATGGTCCTGGACACCCATTTGTCACCAGACTCTTGAGGAAAAACTCCTTGAGCACTCCATAGGATCTCAGTCTCATTCTTTAGACCAAGGGACCACTTAAATGTATACATTTGTGACTTAGTCCAGGGCCAAGACCTCTCAAGACATTAAGGTTTTTTTGTTTTCTTTTGTTTTGTTTTTTTGAGACAGGATCTCATTCTATTGCCCAGGCTGGAGTACAGTGGCCTGATCACAGCTCACTGTAAACTCAAACTCCTGGTCTCAAGTGATCTTCCTGCCTCAGTCTCTCGAGTAGCAGGAACTACAGGTGCATGCCACCATGCCACCTATTTTTTTATTTTTTGTAGAGATACAGTCTCACTATGTTGCCCAGGCTGGTCTCGAACTTTTGGCCCCAAGCAATCTTCCGTCTCAGCTTCCCAAAGCACTGGGATTATAGGTATTAGCCACTGTGCTTGGCCTTAAGTTCTATTTTGACCCCAATGCAGCAAGATCAGAATTAGGAAAATGTGCATGTGTCAGGCTTTTGGTTATTTAAATGAAACCTTTCTAATAAATTGATTGAGCTAAAGCCAAATTTCCTGAGTATCTGCAACAGGAAGTCAGTGAGGCATAATGGTTAAGAATACAGGCTTTAAGGTCAGGGAGTCCTAGAACTGTATCTGAGCTGTCCAACTGACTACTGTCCGGAGCCAAAAGGCCCGGCCATAACCTTGATTTCCTATGCCTGAGCCTTACCCTCCCCCTCATAGCTGAAGTTAAGTTTCTGTTTCCCAGGAATGATAAGTTTTGCTTTACAGCCAATGACGTGGCTTTGCATTTGCTATCCCTCTGATTGGATGCTTTTGGATGCCTCATTTACTTACCAGACCTAATTGAGAACTGCAAGCTGTAACTCCCCAAATGCTTCCTGATTGGTCAGTCCTTTTTTCACCTAATTTGCATTGCGATTGGGCGGTCCCCTCTCACTTGTCTATAAAAGCTGTAACCTCATGCTTAATAAACGAGACTTGATCAAAATACTGTCTTGTCTCCGTCTGTCGCGTCTCTTGTCCCATCTAGCTCCCACTCCCTCCTCCAGGTTCTGCGAATAACGTACCCGCGGGTCGGGACAGGGTACAATCTCTGTTTCTCTGTTATTCTCTTAGTCTGTCTCTAAACATCAGGTTTTCTCTTTAGCCAGCTTCCTTTATGAATGGCAAAGTGTTAAAAGTAGTCATAGGTGTCCTACCTGATCGCCACACCATCCAGACACACAGACAAACAAAAGTCGAGGTTTTTTTTTCTTTAGCTTGTTTGTTTTTTTTCCCCAGTTGCTCCATTTTAAGGAATGGATCTACCTCTGAACGAATCACCGGATCTAAAGAGATATCAGGAGATGATTGGCTTAGGTTTGACTTTAATGCCCATCACTAAGCTGAACACTATGGGAAGACGTGTGGGATTACTATGATCTGATAGTTTAGAGGAATCAGGACCAACTGTGAGAGTGTGAATTAAAGGGATTTCTAGCCAAACAAAATGAACCATTGTAGTTGGATGCAATGGACCCTGGGTCCCCCACTCCAAGAACATCATCCCAGGGTTGTCACAATCCAGCTCCAACCTACAATTGGAATTTCCCATCATTCCTTTTCATACATTACTCTTGTCAGACTGAATTAACTGCCCAAAGTTTCCATTTCTGTTCTTTTGCTTCAAATTGGCATTCCTCGTGGAATGCCAAGCTCTGCCGATATTTCAATCCCATTGTTCTCAGTCTTAGAAAACCCTACCTAGTTTTTCCGACCTAGATCTTATGCTATCTCCTCATACAGACTCTGATATTTTTTTCTGCCTCTATCTCCAGCTGTAGTGGAGTGAAAAACACTGACGTTACGATCATCCAGTCTGGATTTGCATTCCAGAGCTATCCCTTATTAACGGAGTGGTTGAGTGAGACTGTCTTCCTTGCTTGGCCTCTTTCTCATCTTACTGAAGATCTGTTTTCTCTGTCTTTGTCTTTCAACCACGAAAGTACTATTTCTTGCTTTATCTTGGAATGTTTCGCTATAGTTCAATGATGTTACCTTTTATTTAAATACCTAAAACACTGCTGAGTTAGATTTTTGAGCCCAAATTTTGGAAAGCCTGAAAGCCTACTTATTTTGTTAAAGGAATACTTGAAGAATAACAACCCAATAATGTAGAAAGTACCATTCAAGTGCATGAAAACTATTGAAGGCAGCCTATAAAAGTTACACATTCACCGTAGTTCTGCTCTGAGATAGGAATATATATTTTCTTTCATTTGTAAGTGAGTCTGGTACCACACATCATCTATATTTTTGGAAGTCATCTGTAAATCAAATTTCATGTTCTCATTTACCTATATTGTAATCATAAGGATAAATTGTATTGATTTTTTCATTTTTAGTGTCCTCAAATACCTATACTTCATGGCAAGTATGAATGAATGCATATCTAACTTAACCTTTTATGAATGAATGCATATCTAACTTAACCTTTTAAAGATAAGAATTAATGAAGAAAAAATTCTTTGGACAGTATAGGTAATAATCACTGTGTCATTAGTTTTTGAAGTTTAAGCTTCAATTATGACGGGCTTTTATAGGTTTCGGGAACTTGTATTCTGGTTTCCTTTTAGGATAAATAAGGGCATAGTTAAGAGCTGACATGAAGACATTAGGTAACAAAATTATGACACAAGATGTTAATTCTAATTGTGGAATAAGGGCATTTTGATAACTGATATGGTTCCCTTTTATGTCAACTCCGAATTGTGAACATCTTTAATCAGGCTTTTAAAGATGTGAGAATTCATATGGCTATCAATATTTTTTCTGTTGTGGATCACACTATTTTTTAGCAGCATCAAGTTGAGCACTAATTCTGAGAAACAACTAAATACATAAAATATGATTCACGAAGGTCAGTATGGCATTGGGTTAAGAGCACAAGCCCCGGAGGATGAGAAGCAGCTCATCAAACAATGGAGACATGTCAAAAGGATTCGGGAGTCAATTTAAAAAAATTCCCAAAAGCCAAATCTCAGATAAGTCAAGCAACAGTATAGAAGATAATAATATTGGATTATATCATAAAATAAAATAAATCTCTATAAATTTACTTTGATATAATAAATGAATAAGTGAACAAATGAATGAGTCAAATAAATAAAAGAAAAAAGACACACTTTCTTATGGTACAATATATTAGTTTCTTATTATTATTATAAAATTCCTATTATTATAAAAAAGTAAATCCTCACTTAACATAGTGGATGGCTTCTTGAAAACTGTAATTTAAAGTGAAATGACTTATGATAAAACCAATTTTACCACAAGCTAATTGATACAAATAACAATTAATATCTTACTATATATTTCAAGTCACAAAAACATCACCAAATGTCTAAATAAAGAAAAAAAAACTTTTAACATTAATATTGAAATAAATGTGATTTATATGTATCTTTAAGAAAGATTAATAAAAATAAGTAAGATAATTATTTAGCCAATTATCCCAGTTCAGGTCATGAGTGGCTGGAGCCTGTCCTGGCAGCTCAGGGTGCAAGTGGGAACCAAGCCTGGGCAGGACACCATCCACTGCAGGATGCATCACAATCCCATGCTCCTTCAGACTGGGACAATTTAGACACGCCCGTTAACCTAATGTGCACACCTTCGGGATGTGGGAGGAAACCCAGGCACTAGAGAGAACTTACGCAGACATGGGAAGAATGTGCAGACTCTACACAGACTGTGGCGCCCAGATGAAAGTCAATTTTTTTCTCATCAGCATTATAGAGAAATGACTTTGAACAAAAACCACATACTGGAGGACTTGCTGTACTACAAATTTAGTGGATTAAAGAAAAAAATTGTTTTTAAATTACAAATTATAATTCTAGGGGTTATGAGTGCAAAATGGGTCTCACTGGGATAAAATCGAAGTGTTGGCAGGAGTGAATTTCTTTCAGAAGACTCTAAGGGAGAATCCAGTTTCTTTCCGTTTCCAGCTTCTCTCTGCTTCCTGCATTCCTAGCCTTGTGACCCCTCCCATCATCACAGACAAGGATGACCAGTAGACTCTTCCCCATATCCATCTGACACAACTCTTCTGTCTCCCTCCTCTTCATTTAAAGGACCTTTGTGATTACGAGAGACCATCTAGATAACTCCCTTTGCAATCTCATTTCCTCCTTGCCATGAAGCATAATATATACACAAGTTCTGGAGTTTAAGATGTAGTTATTTTGTGAGGACTATTATTGTGCCTATCACATAGAATTACACTTGATAAATGTAAAAGGAATAATGTAAACAAAAAAATACCATTTGGCAAACATCATTGTAGTAATTATTGTATGCATCAGTGGATACTACAATTAGGGATGATGAGAAATGGGTCATTTGAATAGTTTCAAATAACCTCCCCACATAATACTTACTAATTACATATGGAGTAATTATAATTTTACATGCAGAAACATGACAGCCGTCACCATAACCAAGTAATTAATGAGCTATGGGACAACTAGAAGCAACTGCATATATGTGTAATTGGAGTCCCCAAAGGAGAGAAGAGAGAGGAGGAATAACAAAAGAAAGTATTTAAAGAAATAATGACTGAAAATTATCCACAGTTGTTGAAAACTATAAACCCATCTATCCAAAACACACAAACCTCAAGCAGGAGAAACATGAAGACTCATCATAATCAAATTTCTTAAATCAATGGTAAAAAAATCTTAAGATCAGACAAAGAAAAACAATACATTATGCACAGAGGATCAAAGATAAGAATATGCTGACTATTCATCAGGAAAGATGGAACTCAAAGAGAAATAAAACAATATTATTAAGGTACTGAATGAAAACAAAAACAAAATAAAAAATAAGTCAATCTGGAATTTTATAATCAGCAAAAAATATATTGAAACGTTAAAGCAACATAAAGAATTGTACAGACAAAAGGAAAGCTGAAAGAACTTGTCTCTAGCCAGCTACCTCTAGAAGAAATGTTTTTTAAAAATCTTTCAAACAGACAGAAAATAATACCAGAAAGAATTTTACATCTATACAAAGGAAAAGGCAAATGGGCAAAACAATATAATTATTTTACCGTATTTTATTAAGTCACATTAAAAAATAATTAACTTACTAATTTCTCAATCAGGAGTAAGAGGGATCATATTTACCCTAATCCACTGGAACTACCCATCAACAAACAAAATACATGAACCAATGGTTTTAAGGACCTCAAGCAATGAAGGGCAGTGTTCCCCGAGAGACAGGAAACAAAGTGAATCCTATGATTGCCGCAGCTTATCATTTTGAGAGTTGTCAGACCTAGCAGCAGAAAAGGGGAACACAGTCTGACTCAAAAAGGTTCCCTGAGTTCTGGAGATAGTGCTGAGAATCCCAGGAGATCGAGGTAGCTAGAATTCTCAGTACACAGCAATACAAAGGAGTTGGCTGCAGAAAGAGAGAGAACTTTGAACATATACCATGTGTCTCTCAACTTTTTAGCTCAATATTGCTAGGATGTTACTTCTTCCAAAATGGATCTATAGACTCAATGTAATCACAGTCACAAGTCTAGCAGAGATTTGGGCAGAAATTAACATGCTGACTCTAAAATCCATATGGAAATACATGGGACCTAGAATAGCTAAAAATTTTTTTTAAAAAATAATGAATATGGAAGACAAATACTACTTGATATTCAGACTTGTTATAAAGCTGATATTTTAAAACACATTTTTTTTTTCCAGAATGCAAACATCCCTGAAGCATTGCCTCAGAGCTCATTTCTTTTGAGCTCATGTGATCCAGAGACATGGAGACATCTGTTTCCCTTCAGGGGCCTCTTCTGTAGCAATTTTCTCCCACAAAGTTATTCTCCATGTTCTAAATCCATATAACCTTGTTCTGGTATTGCCTGCCTTCAAATTGTCCTTTTCTTTTTGTTTGTTTGGAGGAATGCTCAAGAGTATTACAGATATCTTGAAGCTAGTTAGCTAAATAGATAATGCCTTGGGAATATTGCAGATAGTGGTCTGGAAACGATGTCATTTCTCAGAGCTGAGGAAGGATTCAAGTTACCAAGGACCATGGCTTCTAGAACTCAGCAAAGCTGCCATAGAATTTAAAACTCACACACTAGCTCAAGGTTTCATCAATAATTTCTTGTAAATAATTAGAAATGTAATATTGCTTATTTCTTTAAACATATGCTTATAGCAATGATATTATTACTTTGTATTTCTTTTATCATTCATTTTCCCTTGAATCATAGTCTAAGCATATGCTTGCTTCTGTACATTACCATCATTTAAATCTACCCCAATAATCCAATATAAACAAACTCTGAAATGATCTCCTTTTTAGAAATAAAACTAATTTAGTTCAGTTCCACAAAAATCTTTTGAAAGCTTACTATATTTTTGACAATGTGATCTCCTTCCACAAAAAGAGACAGAATGAAAAGAAATGTGAAAATTAACCTTTTTTTTGCAATTTCTCTAGCCTTTAGCTATGACTTTATGTTGCCTCTCAGTTTCAGAAGGTTATTATGGGAACCGGAATGAACCAAAATGGAATAATATGCGACTGAGCAATCTTTTCCAGGATGAAAGCCGTGTAATGTAGAACATGGCTTTGGAAGAGAAAGTTCTCCGCTTGCATCTCAGCTCTGCACTTCCTAACTGCAGAACTCTGACAGTCCTCTTACACTTTCTTGGCCTCTGTTCTCACATCTCTAAGACAAGGATCAGTGTACCTATCTCACAGGATTGTTATGAAGATAAAATGAAATAATACATATTAAGCTCCCAATCCGGGGCAGGGCACCTGGTCATTGTTCAATCAAACAAATTCCCTCCCTCTAGCATGAAACCCGGCACGGAGAAGCTGCTGATCGTCAAGAGAAGGGAGAAGGCTGTCAGCAGTAGAACATAACAATTTATACATTTCTTATTTCACAACAAGCTCTGGGACATCCATGGAAATAAACAAACTCCGAGTCTGGGGCTCGTTCCCAGCCACAGAGACCAACACAAATGCACCTGAATGAGTAACGTGTGCTGCAGATGACTCACCAGCCCCTGACTGCAATCTGCGTCCATCTGCTGAGCAGGGCCAGCCACTCCACCCAGAAGGGGCCCACATGGTGGACTTCTCCAGATCGTCTCTTACAAAGAGGGAATTCTGCTTACTCTCAAGGTGTGTTAGCTAGAGCCCGCTCGCCCTCCAATTATTTAGCAGGCTGCGTGAAAGAAGCAGGCACCCATTTCGTGCATCTTTAGAGCCCATCAAGGTCCTATCTCTCTCTTAGGAAGAGGGAAGGCTGAGTCCAGGGAGGGGAGGACTGATGTACCCGAGGTATCACAGATGGACAGACTTCCAGATCTCCTTTCCTTTAACTTGACACACTTCTACTTTGCAGTAGGCTGTTCAGCGAGGTATTTGCCACGTATTTTCTCTTTTTAGGAGTTAGAGAATGGGAATGAGAGGGAAGGGATGGTATCCCAAAGCCTCCCAAATACCACTAAATAGCCTCACATGCCGAGCATTTTTCCAGATCCCTGGACACATGCAGTCTGACCCTTGTTTACTGAACTGCCCACTCATGGCTTTTCCCTCTCCCTCTGCTATGATTGATCCTTCTTTACAAGGCAATGATGCAAACACCGACTTTCATCTACTCATGGTCCCTTAGCAGGTAATGCTGCTCAACTGTGGCGCTTGTTCTCACTGAGTCTTAAAGTTCCCTCAAAAAATTATCATTTATTGTCCTCCAAGCAGCTAATGCATACAGGAAGCATTTCCAAAAGCTGCTCACTGTACAATCACAGAGAAAGATGGGCCTCCATTAGCAATGGTCTCCTTCAAAGAAAACTCACACACAAAAAATGTAATTCTAGTATAATGGTGCCAGCTGCTGAGTCTAGGGCTTTGGCACATAGTAGGTGCTGGACAATGGTTTGTTGAATGAATAAATGACATGACTGAATAAATGCAGTAGGTGTTAGAGAAATTTTTCCAGGTAAGAATTACTATTCTAGAATATCCCATATATTAAAGGGACGGATGGAATCTCAGAGATGCAGAGAGAGAGGGGCCAACTTGACAAGGTTTTATTTAGTGATAATAACAGGTATAGAATAACACACAGATTTTCAGTAGAAGGAAAATTAAAACATCAGACATTGAGCAGGGATGAGCATCCTGCAGAACTTCTCTCTGCCCATGAAATCAATATGTTTTATATGGACTTTTAATAGTACATAACCTGTAAGACATTTCTAAAATAAACACACACATGCACACACACACACACATTTTGGATCTCACGTATCTGTTTTCTCCATAATTGACAAAACACTGCAAAATGAAATTGTTCACTGTGTTATGTTCTTGTTTGCAAAGCTTTAAAATAGGTATGTTTATTATATAGTAATGGGCTTAAATAAAAGTTTCAGCTTATTATGGCAATTGGTGAAATTGGCTGCTTCTCTCACATTGCAGTGATTTCAGAAATAGTGGCGTCCAGGAAAAAGAGAGCAGGGGAGCAGAGGGGAATAAGATTCTTAGAAAATGCTACTGCTCTTTCTTAAATACAATGATGCTTGTTTTCAAGTGTGGTCAAAAGCCTATGACTCAACTTTGTAACAAAACCCATTAAGGAATCCCAGCTGGCTCAGAAGTACACTGAAGACTCATGGCTCTAGCTGTCTGGTTTTCCCATCACACAGGCTTTCACAAATGGTTGCCCTATTTTGTTTCATTTTGTTTGCAAATTAATTCTACTTAGAAATTTTGTTCTGGATTTTCAGAGAAGAGGAAGGAATACATTTTAGGCATTTTAAGTAGAAGACTAATGGTAGAAATGAATGATCAAGTTCTTAAGTGAATGGTACAGAGCTGCAATCTCCAACCCCTAGGATGCAGACTGGTACCAGACTGTGGCCTGTTAGGAACTGGGCTGCACAGCAAGAGGTGAGCAGTGGGAGAGTGGAGCAAAGGTTCATCTGTATTTATAGCTGCTCCCCATCACTCTCATCCCCACCTGAGCTCCGCCTCCTGTCAGATCAGCAGTGGCATTAAATTCTCATAGGAGCACTAACCCTACTGTAAACTGCACATGGGAGGGATCTAGGTTGCCCATTCCTTATGGAAATCTAATGCCTGATGATCTGAAGTGGAGCTGAGATGGTGATGCTAGCACTGGGGAGCAGCTACAAATACAGATTATCATTAGCAGAGACCATAATAAATCAGTTGCTTACAGACTCATATCAAAACCCTATCAGTGAATGGCAAGTGACAATTAAACTGCATTTGGTGGCAGGATTTATAGTGGTAAGTGAGTTGGATCCATGACCCTTTTGTGAATAAGCCAGGTGAATCGACTTTCTTCATGCTAGAAAAGGATCAACTGCTTAAGCTTGCAAATTACAGTAGCCTTAAAAGTATGTTTGAGACAATTTCTAATCTCCATATGTCCCAAATTAAAGCCAAGGCAGAATATCCTGAGATTGCCATAAAGGGAGTGGAAAGCCTGCTACCCTTTCCAACATCCTATCTTTGTGAAGCAGAGTTTTCTGCAGTGATAACAACTAAAATGAGATTATAGAATAAACTGTACAAAAGCAACACTTTTTTTGGGTGTCACTGTCTCCCATCACCCCTAGATAGGACCATCTAGTTGCAGAAATACAAGCTCAGGGCTTCTACTGATTCTACATTATGGTGAGTTGTATAACTGTTTCATTATATATTAGTGTAATAATAACAGAAATAAAGTGCACAACAAATGTACTTGAGTCATCCTGAAATCATACCCCCTCCCATTCATGGAAAAATTATCTTCCAAGAAACCGGTCCCTAGTGCAAAGTAGGTTGGGGACTGCTGGTTTAAGGTAGGGGAGTGGGTCATTGTTCTCGAAACAGTACATGATTTTGGAAAGTTGGCATCCTGGGTTCTAGTCCTGGCTCAGTTCCCCCTTATTTGGCAAGTCCTTTTCTCCCATGGGCCTCATGTTTTCTGTCCATATAAATGAAAAGATTTGGTTCAACCGCTTTGGAACATTCTTGGATGATATCTTTTATAGCTAAATAGATATATATCCTCTATGATCCAGCAATTCCATTGCTGAGTATATACCAACAGAAATTAGTAAGCACATGTACCCCCCCCAAAAAAACGCAGGAGGGTTCTTATCAGCATTACCTATAACAATAATTTAAAAAATGGAAATGTCCCAAGCATTTATCAACTCTAAGATATCTATAGTGATACAGTAGAATATTATATAGCAGTGAAAAGGAAAATGAAAAGACTTGGATGAATCTCACAGTGTTAAAGAAACGCACCAGGCACAAAAAGTTTTTACAATATAATGCTATTTATGAACAGTTCAAAAGTAAATAAAACTAATTTATAGTGAAGAAAATGGTTTAGGGTTATATAGATCTGGATCGGAATCTTGGATTTTCAAATAAACGGCAGTGGGGCTTTGGACAAGTTGAATTACCTCTCAAAGTCTTAGTTTCCCCGTCTGATTCATAAAGCAAGTATTTCAGCACTTTTCATATGAAAGGTACATGGGAAAAATGATCTTTGTTATTAGTGCTCCAAACGCTGATATCCATTGTTCCTTTGAGGTACATTTGTTCAGGGTTGGACAGTAATTCTTAAATCTATTGCTTCAGATCTCACATGCATTTGGTTCTTTCTTTTTTCTTTCTTCTATACCTCTTCCCATCCTCTTGTCATCCATTATTTCATTTTTTATACCTTCCTCCCATGTTTCCATCTTGTCTTGCTCTTGCTCTTTCTGTGGCTCTCCAAAGATCTCACATACATAACTCACCCTAAAACTCTTCCAATATTAAAAGAAGTTTCTGACATTTTCTCTGTATAACTCACCCTGTCTCTTACTCTCCTGCTTCCCATGTGCATGGCCAATGGACCCTGCAAGCCACATCAGTGTGTACACGTTAAAATTCCATGTGGTGTCAGGCGTGGTGCCTCATACTTGCAATCTTAGCACTTTGGGAGGCTGAGAGAGGAGGATTGCTGGAGGCCAGGAGTTTGAGAGCAGCCTGATCAAGAGTGGGACCCTGTCTCTACAAAAAATAGAAAAATTATCCAGGCATGGTGGTGTGCACCTGTAGTCTCAGCTGCTTGGGAGGCTGAGGCAGGAGGATCACTTGAGTCCAGGAGTTTGAGGTTGCAGTGAGCTATGATGAGAACTGCACTCCAGCCTGGGTGACAGAGCAAGACACTTAAAAAAAAAATTCCAAGTGGATTCATTTCCAGGTTCAAGGCACAGGTGTTCCATGGCACAAATGTTTCGTAGCATGTAAAGAAAGGCAATGGCATCGAACAATCCGGGGGTTCCTTCAGCATGTTCTACTTGGGCTGGAGTACCGTAAACCCTTCACTCCTTGGCCAGTTGGCTGCCTTACCCCACCCCACCATGACAGGCCAAGTCTCCTAAATAAATGTTCCTTAGTTCTCCTGTTGGTCATGAACACCATTTTCCTTTATTTTTTCTCTTACTATACTTTACAACATTATCTATTCAACAATCTTTTTTTAAAGCATGAATATAAATTATATTCTATGTCTTGGTTTAAATCCCTCCAACAGTAGCCCAATGTACTTGGAATAAGTACCGGGCCTTTCACGATCCTTCTCAGTGCCCATCTACCCTCATTTTCGTCCTTCATTGCAATGATCTTACTTCTGTTTCTCACATATACTGTACTTCATCTAATTCAGGACCTTTGTATGTACCAAGCCCTCTATTATTAGAACATTCTTCCCCCAGATTTCACAGATAGCTTCTTCTCATCATTCAAGTCTAAGTATTACATAATGCCAGTGGCCTTTCCCAAGACCAGTCTAGCTAAAATAACATCTACCTCACTCTAAGTTACTGCCATGTCGCCCTATTTTATTTTCTTTATAACAGTTCTCACCAACCTCATTTCTCTTACTTTTTTAATTGACAAATAATAATTGTGCATACTCATGGAGCAGATAGTGACATTTCAATACATATGACATATAGTGATCAGGTCAGGATATCTGTCTTCCCCTTTCATTGTTGCTTACATGCTTACTGGTGTCGATGTTGGGGTGGGGAGCTTCATATGGTTACAGGCGATGTTGGTTGTATTGGTGGTACAGGATGTGGTGAGTATATTCAATAGTGATCTTTCCCATGGTTTGGGTTTTCATTACTCCTATGTGTGGTGAAATTAAGTAAATCCATGATCCAGGCAGAAGAGTTGATGAGTTTAATAAAAGAGATGGGGCTTCAGAGGTCTCCCTCTCCTCATCTCTGATTCTGAAACAATCACACTCACTGGGTTTCACCCACTGAGGCAAGCCCTTTTCCAGGCTCAATTTGACAGTAAGAACTTTACAAATTTTTGTTTTCTTTGTTACAGGTTTTCATACTATCCAAGCAAAGAAATCTCTAAAAAGGAAGGATATTCTCAGTAAGTTTCTAGACTATTAACATGAACATCAGCAGCTGGGTTCCAGCTGATTAATGTCTCTCTTGCACAGGATATTTGGGATAGAGTAAAAGCTTTTTGTATTTGCTTTGCTTTGTTTGTTCATTTGTATTCTACTCTGAAAAAAACTCAAGCGCTCCTAACAACAGCACGGAGAGAGAACAATTTGCTGCTGTTATATCATAGGAAATGCATAGAAACACTGGGTGTGCTAAATAAATTTATACACTTTCAACGTTTGAACTTCTTTTGAAACTTTTTCAGTGCTATGCTTATTGAGTATTTATCTTGCAAACACACTCTTAGACAGAGACTGCACATGATAAACCATTCATATCCTCTTTCCTTTCTTAAAAACAGGAATATAACAACCAAGAAACAACATAAAACAGGTTGGCATTGAGATGCAGCACAAATAGTTTGGAATTTGATGTGAACACAATTTTTGGTTCAACATATAGTAGCTGTTTGACACTGACGAACCATCTAGACTCTTTGTGCTACAATTTCTTCAGTAGTGCAAGACATGTGACACCTGCTTTACTTCTTTGCTTGGTGGTTGTTGTAGAATGCAAATGAATTTATTAAATCCTTGGACATTCAATAAATGTCAGTTCTCTTCCTCAAGCACAAGTCACCTTAGTAATAATCTTTGCTTGGAATGCAGTCAAGTGAAGAAGCTCGGTCTTTCTCTTGCCCCTCAAAGAACACAATTGTTCTACTAGAATGACTGTAGTTCTTCTGCTGTTACTTGAGAGGGTATTAATCTCAGCTTAATGCAACTTGTGGTATAAATAGGCACCCATCAAAGAGTAGGATGAGTTTGCAAACAATTATGCAAATATGGCCACATGCTTTTCTCCAGACCTAACCACAACATGAGTGCAGATTAATCAATGTGGACACTGTTGGCAAATGGAGCGTTTCATTATGTTCATCCCGAGAAATAAGAATTAGTGTCTGAGTCTCACTTCAACTATGTAAGTAGGATAAAGATACAGTCCGTCCGAATTATCTCTGTTCTCTTTCAAATAATGCTCAAAAAAGAATATGAACGGTTTATTATGGAAGAAAAATGCTGGGGTGATGGAGGTGGGGGGTGATGCTGAGAGTCTGTGAGTACATATTACTCCATTGTAAATGTTAATAGATGCACTCACCTTGTACTACCTGTCAAAATTAGGCCCCTGGTCTACTGTAACTTTTATCTCTTAGATCTCAACAAAAGCATGAATCTACCTAAGGAGTAAAAGACACTTGTACACACATGAATACTTTATCTACTGATCAAATAGGGTTGAGGCAAGAGGGATCCTTTATATTTATATCCAACTATAAAATTAACTGCTAACTATTGAGTGGCCACAGTGAGCTCAGTTAATTTCTGAGCCTATGTTTGCTCATTTGTGCCATGAGAGTAATTTATATTAAAGTTACCATCTAAGGATAAACTACTTTAAAATTTAAGGAACTCTTTTCGTAGTTGTTATCCCTACCCAAAGCACACTCCCTTATTTGGATAAGAATTTGACTTAATTCATTTTTTCAACAAATTTTTATTAAGTACCTGTTATGGATCCAGTTCAAGCCTAGGCACTTGGGATAAACTACTGAAATGAAGATGCAAAAATCACCGACTTCATGGAACTTGCATCTTAGCATGGATCACAGGTATTTACACATATATAAATTATTTACATAACTTTTATATACATATATAAATTATAAGTACTATAATTTATATTACATTAATTATATATAAATTATAATAAATTTATTTGCACATGTATATATAATTTTTGTACACACACACAAACTCATGGTGTATAGTATTATAAATTTGCCAGAAAAAATATTTGAGCCACGTAAGACTTCCTGAGAAGATGATATTTGAAACAAGATTTAAGTAAGTTGAATTTCCTGCAATTATAAAGATAGAAACTAAAAGACCAATTATTTGTATTAAACACATTGAATTCATTGTGTCGATATTTCTCCATCTGTCTAATATTAAAATTCCTCATTCCTCTTAAGACAAATGAAAAGAATGTTTAAATTAGAGGAAATATGTAATAAATAAAATTGCATCAGCATCACTTAAGTAGGAAGATAGTTTAAAAGAGAGCATGTAGAACTAGGTATTTGCAAGACATCTGTGTTCTTGTCTGTCTCTGGGTGCAACCAGCTCATAAATCTTAGATGAAAATTAACTTGAACTCTGTTTCTCAGTAGCAATTTTTTTTTCTTGGCAAAATTGCAATATTACCTGTTTGACTTATCTCAAAGATATTTATGAGGATCATTTGGCCATTGATGAACTATGAAATATGTAAAAGTCCTATATGGAAGGAAGACAGTTTAAGATAAAGTATGCTTTTCTCATTAGACTGTGAGGTGAGCATAAATAATGTTTCATTTACCTAATGAGATCTTACATATTGTAAGCAGTCTGCATCTCTTAAAAAGTGTCTTATAAGTACTGTTATAAATACAGAAGCTTCTCTACTTAAGAACCTTCACATCATTCATAGAGTTTAACAAGGCTGCTCATGAGAACAAAAGCAGATTGTGCCACAAACAGATGAAACAGCCACATGAGATGTTTTTAATCTCATCCCTCCTTTTCTTATTAGTTCATGTCATATTAAGTGTTTGAAGTTTTGCAAACAATTTACAATGAAGAGAGCAGAAATACAAACATCTTTGGATATATTTTTAAGACAGTTCACAAGAAACAAGATTTAAAATAAATTCTATTAACATCTATAGTTCTCCTGTGAAACTCAACCTTGCATAGGTGTTTAGCAATATTTTAGACATGTTAGTAAATACACTTATGTGCAGCTGTTCAAAAAGTAACCTTTTCCAAAAGATCTATTTATGCTCACTTTTATGACTGTTGTGGAAATTATGGATATGCACAAATAAGTAGTGTTTTCAGGTATGTGTGGCAGGCTGAGTGATGGCTCCTCCAAGATGTCCATGGTCTAATCTCCAGACCCTGAAAATGTAACCTTATATAGCAACAGGAATGGTGCAAACGGGATTCAGTTAACACCTGTGAGATGGATAAACTATTCTGTATTATCTGAGTGGACCCTAAATGTAGATACAAGTGTCCTTATAAGAGGTAGGTAGAGGGAGATTTGACTACAGACACAGAAGAGGAGAGGGTGATGTGACCAAAAAGTAGAGTAATTTGAAGATGCTAAGCTGCTGGCTTTAAAGATAAAGAAAAGGGCCTAGAGCCACAATTCCAGAAGCTGAAAAAAGTGAATAGATTTTCTCTCCAGAGGTTCCCCAGGGAGCAGACTAGTCTGACACCTAGATTTGGGCTCAGTGAAACTTAACTTGGACTTCTGACTTCCAGAACTGTACAAAAAAAAAAAATGTGTGTGTGTTTTTTTAAGCCACCAAGTTTGTGATAGTTTGTTACAATACTAATAGCCTGTTAATTCAGTGCAATCCTCAAATCATTGGTGACATCCTCTCTGAAGATATAATTTATGAAGCCAACATTGGGCTAGACTGTTAGACAAGATTCAGATTCTTTGGGCCCAGATATTCCTAATATCTGCTACATCTTCAGCATATAAAAGGGAAGAAAGTTTCTATTCTGAGAACAAGTGAAATCAGATTAATATTCCGGATCTAACCAGAATGATACAAATTCTGATAGATGGCTTAACTTCTCTCATCTATAAACAGGAGCTAACAATAATATCTTTGGGCCAAGAAGAAGTGAAATAATGCACCCTTAGCACAGTTTTGGCATCTATTATGTGCCAGGAACATATTAACTGTTATTGTTTCTGATGGCAGCAAACCCTGAGCCAGAAGGCAGCAATCTATTAGAAAGATTGACAACTGCCCTAGACAAAAACTAGGTTGTCCACGAACACTAAATGTAAATTCAAAGTAAAAAGAAAAAGATGCTGACTACCTTGATTATTGTCATTTCTTTGTTGGGAGAACCTGTCCAGATGACAGGTGCTCTTTGTCCTCACTCCTGTGTGTTGGTAAAAGCTCCAGTCCCATGCATGCCAATGCAAGGCCCAAGTGACCACACTTGTGTTGAAGTCACCTTGGTACGAATTATCATTCAGGATTGGAGACCTGAGCTCTATTACTGACTAGAAAAATGATAATATAATAATACATCTTTAAGATTGATAGGAAGAAACACAAATCCCAAAGGATGAGAATTAGGAGATAGGTCTAAGCCAACTGCACACATTTTAAAGTTAATGCTGAGAAGTAACAGACAAGATAGAAATTGAATGTCCTATAGGGACAGAAAGTATGGAGTGAAGATTACAGGGGCATTGGAGCTTTAACTAGGTGCTAGATATAAATTGAGGGGCATGAAAGATTGCAGGATATAGTTAATAAGGGGAAAACATTCTTTCTACAAGTACATAAAAGTACCAACAAAGTTTGTCTTCTATCTACAATTTATGGAAGAAAAAAACATACCTACAGTGAGAAATTTTTAAAAACTACCATGTGCTACACATGCATGTCAGGTTAGAATTTAATATTCATATAAAGGAGGGATCACAAGTAAAGAAAATAAGGCAAAATGTACCCTAAGACCATTGTAAAACCCATGGTTTTGGTAGAAATTAATGAAAGAAACCACGCTGTTGAAGACACGTCCAAAATCCGGATGATATGTGCCTCCAATTAACAGTAGGGGGTGGCGTGTGGGGGAAAGACCACCACTGAAAATAAACACATAATCCAAAATTACAAATTACTTGTGGAAGTGATACACCATGTGGGAGATCAACAGAAACAACAAAGGAGAAAATTTAATATCCCAAGCAATTAAAATTAGAGAACATAAAAAAGAGGCTATCAAATAAATACTTTTTAAATGATTAAAGAGAACATAGAAGGAAACAAAATTAGAGTGAAAGAATAAGAAATTACGAAAACTAAATAATTACAATTTTTAAAATTTAGATAGCGTAAAAGAAAAAAATTACACAATCTTAAAGGGTTTTTTGATATCTTTTCAGAAGTCTATTTTCTGTTTATTGCTAATAATGTATACAGATGTGATAGCTCTTTGTATTCATTTTATGCCCAGAAATATTATAAACTCTCTTATTAATACTAATAATTCATCTGTAGATTCTTTCTATATACACATTCAGACTATTTGGGCACAGGAAAATTTTGTTTCTTTTTTCCAACCCATGTACATTTTATTTCTTGTTCTTTGCCTTGCTGCACTGGCTAGGAGCCACAGCACAATTTTGAAGAGAAGTGGCCTAGCAAGCTAATGGCCACGATTTTTTCAGAATTCAAGAAAGATGTGAGACATTAGTGTAACGAAATATAGCAAGTCCTGAAAAGGAAAAATCAAAATGAACATACACTTAGACACAACACAGCAAAACTGTAGACATAGTGAAAATCTTAAAAAGCAAACAAAGTAAAATGCTTCTGTTAGCAAAAACAAAAACAGAAATGATTAGGTGTTTGGTAGATTTCTTACCAGCAACAGTGGAGGTCAAAATGAAACAACATATTCAACATGCTAAAGGAGAGCAATTTTAAGTGGATGAGTCTACAACATCTCAATGTCATTCAAGACTAAGGGTAAGGTGAACAAATTTTCATAAAAGACTGAAGACTTATAGACCATTACAAAAAGTGTTGATAAACATAGATCTATGGACCAGAACAGAGAAACCAGATATGAATCCATCTTCATATTGCTATCTGATCTTTGACAAAGCAGACAAAAACCTATACTGGGGTAAAGAATCCCTATTCAGTAAATGGTGCTGGGAAAATCGGGTAGCCACACGTAGAAGGCTGAAACAGGATCCGTACCTCTCACCACTCACAAAAATTAACTCACATAGGTAACAGACTTAAACCTAACGCATGAAACTATAAGAATTCTAGAAGAAATTGTTGGAAAAACTCTTATAGATATTGGCTTAGGCAATGAATTTATGAAGAAGACCCCAAAAGCAATCACAGCAACAACAAAAATAAATAAGTGGGACCTGATTAAATTAAAAAAGCTTTTGAACAGCCAAGAACACAGTCAATAGAGCGAATAGACAACCTATAGAATGGGAGAAAATATTTACATGCCATACATTGGATAAAGGGATGATAACCAAAATCTAGAAAGAACTCAAGCAAATCAGCAAGGAAAAAAAAATCAAACAACCCATTAAAAAGTGGGCAAAAGACATGAACAGAAACTTTTCAAAAGAAGATAGAATAATGGCCAATAACCATATGAAAAGATGCTCAACATCCGTAATCACCAAAGAACTGCAAATCAACACCACAATGAGATACCACCTAACTCCAATGAAAATAGCTTTTATCAAAAAGTTCCAAAACAACAGCTGTTGGCATGGATGCAGACAAAACGGTACACTTATACACTGTTGGTGGGACTGTAAAGTAGTACAACCTGTAAGGAAAGTAGTATGGAGATACCTCAAAGAACTAAAAGTAGACCTACCATTTGATCCAGCAATCCCACTACTAGGTATTTACCCAAAGGAAAAAAGACATTTTATAAAAAAGGCACTTGCCCTCGGATGTTTATAGCAGCACAATTCACAATCTCAAAGATGTGGAAACAGCCCAAGTGCCCAAAAATACATGAATGGATTAATAAAATGCAGTAATATATATATACCAGGGAGCACTATTCAGCCATAAAAAAACATAGTGAACCAGTATCTTCTGTAACAACCTAGATGGAACTGGAGACCATCCTTTTAAGTGAAGTATCACAATAATGGAAGAACAAAAAACATAATTACTCACTACTAAATGGAAACTTACAGATGAACACTCATATGCCATATGATAGTGAAATTCAAAGGAAATCAAGCAGATGGAGGCTGGGGGATAGGAGGGGATGGGTAAATTCACACTTAACAGGTATAATGCACACTATCTGGGTGATAGACACTTATAACTTTGATTCAAACTGTACAAAAGCAATTCATGTAACCAAAATGTTTGCATCCCATAGTATTCTGAAATTTAAAAAACTCTAATAAATCTATAGAATAAATGCAATTATGATCAAACTCCCTACAATGTGTGTGAGCCTGTCTGCATGTACATATATGTGTACATGTGTTAGTCTCCGTGTGCCCATGTGTGCATGTGTATATGTGGTTTGTGTGTGTACGCAACTTGACAGATTGTTCCTGGTGATCATATGAAAGATTTTAAGGCTGAGACCAGCCAATAAAAATTTGACTAATAACATAAGGGACAGAACTGGTAGGCTAGATATCAATACTTCATATACAGTGGTGGTAATTAAAATAATGTTTAATTAATGGAGAACTAGACAAACTTTAACAATGGAAAAAGAGTCTTCTGAGCTCAGAAGCAAGCACATTCATATATGAAAAATTACTACATGGCAAATGTGGTATTTCCAATTAGTGTGAAAAGCATTAGCCACTCCATAAACAGTGCTAAATCAATTGACTATTCTTATAGAAAAAAATTAATAAAATTATCCCCTACCTAATTCCAGATGGATTAACAATGTAAATGCAAACAGCAGAACTTTAGAACATTTAACAATATAAGAAATTATTTCTATGGCTTCAGGGTAAAAGATTATTTAACAAATGAAGGGCTGAAAACTTGTGCAATGAAAACTACAAGAATTGCTGAGATAAATCAAAGATCTAAACAAATGAGGAAATATTTCATGTTCACAGATCGGACAACTCAGTATTGTTTTTATAAGGCAATTCTTCTCTTCAAGTTTTAGTATATAAATTCAACACAATCTGTCAAAATTCCATCAGCCTTTTCATTTTTTTTAGAAATTGACTAATTGATTCTAAAATTTATATGGAAATGCCAAGGAATAAAAAAAAGCCAAAATAAATTGTAGTAGAACAAGATGGAGGATTTACCCTTCTTGATATACAAGTACACAACATAGTATGGTAGAAGTTTGAGGATAATCAATGGAAAAAAGATGAAAGTCAAAAAATAAATCCTTACTTTTATGGCCAATTGAATTTTGACAAGCATACTAATTCAATTAAAATAGGAAAATAATAGTCTTTTCAATCATGATTCTGGGAAAATAAGATATACACATGTAATGATGAATATTGACCACAACATACACAAAATTAACCCTAAATAGATCATAGATCTAAACATGAGAGATGAAACTTCTAGAAGAGAATGTGGGGGAAATGATCTTAGGCTAGGCAGAGTGTGCTTAGATATGACACCAAAAGCATAATACATACAAGAAAAAATATTAAATTCCATCAAAATTAAAATATTTTTACTGAATAAGAAGAAGAACATGCAGTCTTACAGGAAATGTTACAAATCTTATCCTTATTTGATAAAGGACTTTTATCCAGAATATATAAAGAATTAATATAACTCAATAATAAGACACATAACCTAATTAAAATGGGCAAAATATTTGAATTTCAAACATAGTACAGAGAGCTTCTGTATATCCCTTCCTCAGTTTCCTCTATTATTAATACTATAATAACACCTTTCATGACTATGATACATTCATTAAAACTAAGGAGCTAACATAGGTACATTACAATTAATGAAAATCCATGCTTTATTTGGATTTCATCAGTTTTCTTTAATGTCTTTTTTCTGTTCCAGAATACCACCCAGGACACATTACATTTTGCGGGCAAGTCTCTTTAGATGACTTTGTACTGTGACAATTTCTCATGTGTCCCTTGCTTTTGATGATCTTGATAGCATTAAGAAGTACAAGTCAAGCATTTTGTGGAATGTGCCTCAGTCCAGGTTGGTTTAATGTTTTTCTCACGCTGAAACTGGGGTGATGGTTTGGGAAGGGAAAATCCCAGAGATGAAGTGTCATTTTCATCACATCATTTCAAGGGTACATTCCATCCACATGATTTATCACTAAGGATGTTTGCCAGGTTGGAAATGGACTAGTTTTCAACCAACTCTTCTTTAGTATACAGAGAAGCAATAGGGCAGAGATTTGAGGTGTTTGATTTCAAGTCAAGAAAGAATTTCTTATCCTGGCTGTACCATCTTTTGTGTGACTTCATCTCTCCATGTCTCACCTGTACTCTATGGGGTTTGGGGAAATAGTAAACGGAAAAAGGAAATCTCCTGAGGTCTTCCTTACTTTTAAAATACTATGTTCTCACCTTGTATTTTTATCTCACTTTTACCAGTCAGAATCTTCTCAGAAAGAAATATGTGTAACCTGAGGAGTCTATAATAAAGGAACTATTGACAAAGATGAGGGTGGGGTATAGGGAAACTCGAAGTGTGACTGCAGCCTTGAAGGGTGCCCACATCACATCTGGAACTGACGGGGTGAGAGAGAGATGTTCTTAAGGGACCCTGAGACACACACACTGGAGGGAAAGCACTTCCTGAAAGGAGCCGTGAGCATCAGCCAAAGAACACAGGCAGCCCATGGCAAACCTGAAGGCAGGCAGCTGGTGGAGCAAGTCCCCTGACCTCATGCTCCTCCCTCCCTCGAATCTACATGAATCCAACCAGAAGTCAGAAGGCAAAGAAACCCATGAAGATCAGTCACCTGGGGCCCAGAGAAAGGTGGAAAAGGATAAAAGTGTATCTAGAGGGACAACTCAAAGCTATCCAGCATACCTGTATTTTGAATGCTGAGTTTCAACTGAATCAACTTAGCTAGAAATATAGCATGCCCAGCCTGATGGAACACAACTTTTACTTCAGTATTTGCAGAGTCAGAGGATTCAATAAAGTCCTAGACAGCCCATGCCAATGTGGCATGGTTCTAATTATTGAAATCTGCCAACTATGTCTTCTAGTATTTCATCTCAGATAATAAGTCTGATTTTTCTTCCATGTCCATAACTTGAAATATGTACAAATAGTTCCAATGGACTCTCTGGATCTCCTCGTCTCCAGATAAATAGCCAAGTTCCTTCAAGATTCAATGGGAGAATGGACCAGATTACTTTAAAGATTTACTCAAATCTCAGATCTGTTATTCCATGGAAATGCAAACCATTTCTCCTGAAGGATTTATAAGTTTCATTGATGTTGCATGGAGAATTAACATAAAGAGACTAACAGAGAGGATATGAAGATCCTGAGGGAATGGGTCAAAAACCAGACGTTTAACTGCCTTTGTCAGGGCCACATGCAACAAAATGTTAATGAAAATGGCATGGGGGTGGTAACTTGAGATACGTGGCAAGTGAGTTAGGAACCTCAAGTTGCATCAGATAGGCAACTGTCTATTGCATGAAAATGATACCATCGTAAATGTAATTTGGGGGGTGGGAAGCAACAATAAGAAAGTGAAACTTTCAGTGTTTCTTTACATTTCACAGAGTTTTAATATGTCTTATGTCATTTACAACATTGTGATACAGATATTATTATGCCACAAAGATGAGGAAAACGAGGCTCAGACTGAGTACCTAGCCCAAAGACACACTGTCCTAGCACAGGACCAGGCACATATCTGACATTTAGAGACAAATTAGAAGGAATGAAGCTTAATTAGCTTAAGTGCTGGGCTAATCTTCTAGAAAGGGCTGCCTGACCAATTGTGCTACTTCCTGGCGCAATTGTTGGGCACAGATAGAAGTCAGCCAGGACTACCTTTTCATATTCTAGCCAAAGAGATTCATTTAGACACCTGAATGAAAGTGATTTTTATGTTCTCTAATGTCTATAACTCACTTTCTGTAATAGCTTAATAAAAGTGATGAATAAAAGAGTCCTTGTGAAGCCAGATAGCCTTTGCAAATGGGCTGGAGCGACTTGATCGATGGATTTGGAGCCTGGAGCAGGGACCAGAGTTGCTGAAAGCTGCAGGTGTCGGCAGAAACTGACTTCGGAGACACTGCTCTTTCCTTGGATGGTGATAATCTGGGCTTTTTAACTGATTAGAAAATCTAAAAAGTGCTGCTTGATTTTTTTTTTAGTTGGTGTATAGGAATCAGCTAACTGTTGGAATTCAGGAAGCTTTTTCTTCAAACTTCCTAGCTAGTCCTAGCTTCCTTCCTCACTTTGAGGAATATTTAGCACACTAAAAATAAAGTCAGGAGTCCTAATGGATTAGAAAGACTCACCTGGAGAAATATCCTCTATACCTCTGCTGAGAGCTAGAGAACTCAGGAGAAGCCACAGTATTACTATTTTTTGCAGTCTATTTATTATTTACTGTGTTGAGTGTACAAAGTGTTTTATGTATTCTATGACAATGGGGATTGAGTTCTTTAAATACTATGCCATGATCAGTGTAATAGAAAAGAACCTGGGTGTGGAGTTAAAGAGTCCTAGGATTTGAACGTATCACTTATTGTTTTTTAACCTTGGGCTGGTTTTTGTTTGTTTATTTAACTTCTCTGTGTTCTCTATGCGAAAGGTAATCTGTTTCAAAATTCACACTTTAGAGTAGTAGCTCTCAATTTGGATTGTACATTAGAATCTCCTGAAGAGTTTTTAAAAACTATAGTTGCTTAAGTCAACTAAATGTCTATACATGGGACGTAGGTACTTAAAAATACAACACTAGTATGCAGCTAGGGTAGAAAAAAGAAACTATTGCATAACCAATCAGAATGTAAGTTTCAGTTTTTCAACAACACAGAAGTTTCCAAGGTTTACTCTAAGCCTGTTATGGATGGGGAAGTTGAAGCTCAGAGAGATTCAGAAACTTGCCCAGAATTACACAATTTAGAGCAAAAATCAGGTCTCTTGAAATGTAGGTCAGAATATTTCCTACAGTGTTATAACTTTATCCTGGGTTGCTCATTAGCTGCCCAGAGAAGACAACAGAGTTTGAGATGCCAATACCTTAATAAAATAAACCAGAGGCAGGTTGGCACTGAAGTTAGCCTCCACAATAGCCTTCACTCTGATTACCAACATACCAAACCTTAGAAATGACTTAAACCAAGACCCGCAGACTCAATCAACTCAGATGTCCACCGAAGCCAGGCAGGCAACCAACCTGCGTAGGATAAGCACAGAGAAACGGGAGCCAGGGTGAAATGGAGAGACATGACCACCCAAAATCTTTCCAATTCAAAGTTTTAACAGAGCTCAGAGTAAAGAAAAATCGATGAACTGCATTCCCTTGTAGGCTGCTGGTTTGCAACCCTCAGCTTCCATCTTAACTAGAGGTATCACAAAACCTAGCCCCAGGGGTAACTTCACCGTGGGATGCAGTTCTTGTTTTGCCTCTAGTCTGTTACTGTGTCATCTCCTTTCTAGACCTAGGGAAGCCAGAGGCTGGAGATGTTGAGTACAGGTCCAAGTTCTCATGGCAAGAGAGTGAGAACCAGAAGAGAAGACTTTGTATTCCCTGCCCCGTCCGTACTCTTCTAGGCCTTGAAAGATCATGAAACCTGGAGTTAGAATGAAAGAGATTCATACACTGGTGACACCACTTCCCAGCTGGGAGACTGCGGTCCAATTACATTTGCCTTCGTAAGCCTTGGCTTTTTCCACTATAAAAATTAGAATAATAAAATTAGTTACTGCATAATGTTGTTGGGGGATTAAATAAAATAACACATGTGAAGCGTTTAGCTCAGTGCCAAGTACAGAGTGAGGATTCCCTAGCTGAAGCTTTGCCGTCATTGTTGCTGTTTTGTGCCGTGTTGCTTCCCATCTCAAAGTTATGTACCTTCTCAGAGTTCCTGATTTTTTTTAAGGACCAGATCATTTCAGATTGGCTTTCTCTCCCCCAGCAAGTCTAGTCTGGTTGACACTAAGTGGAAATATACTTGGGTTCACCATATTGAGAGCCCCATATGCAGTAAGTTTTCACTGGCAGCGTGGTGTTTAAAACTAGGGCATTCCAGCTTTAGGGCTGACCAACATGCATCTGAGGTCAGGGCCCTGGTACAGGGCTACCCCCAAGATATGACAACCCCCTTTTGTAATGCATCCAGAATAAAAATAACTGGTTACAAGAAGAAATGAAAGGGAATCAGAAGCTTGAAAATCTTCAGACCTCCTGGGCCTTGGAAACAGGGACTTACTTTTCCCATAGCCTGCGTGAGAGGACTTTGGCCTGGAAAACTGGCTCGTCTTCTTTCCATGTCTGTCTCCAGTGTCTTGCCCCGGCCTCATCCCATCTGTCATCATCTAGCAAACTTAAGGAAGGGCATGGGAGTGTGGAGTGACGGGGGCGGACACGCTTTGCAAGCCTCGTGGCAGCCCCAAGCTGTGCTGTGAGAGCTCAGTCTTGGTGTCTCTACGCCAGATGAGGCTTCCAAGGGAGACGTGGACTTAACAGAAAACGCCTGCATCCCCTCATTGTGCCCAGCCTCAGGGGGAGGGAAGGGTAGCTCGCAGCCCCCTTGGCCATCCTCTGGTGTGGGCTGCTGAGTTAAACGCTGCTTCTTCCTTGTCCTTGGTGCGGTCCTTGTCGATAACCACAAGGTGGCATCGCAGATTAAAGTGAAATACCGCAAACCTGCTTTCCTGTTCCCAGGTGAGGCTCCGGTATTCATTCTACACCTGGGAGTTAAACGGACGTCTATCCCAATCTGTTCATTTCACAGATGACGAGGTTGAGGCTGGAGACAAGACATAATCTGCCTGAAGGAGATGTGGTATAGAACACAAATCTTCCCAGCACCAATCAGGAAAGGAGCTGCATTGCCTGTTATTAGGTACCCAGGTGATGGTGTCAAATACCCCAATGTGAAGTGGATGAAAGACACTAGAATGTACACACCATGAGGACAGGGATGTGCCTATTTTGCTTGCCTCACAGAAGCTCCTGGAGTTGTTTTACAGAGTACGGGTTTATGTTTCCTAAAACTGTAGATTTAGTTTGTTCAACTCCAGACTAGAATTCTAGAAGTTAATGGGGGCAAAATTCCTTTCCTTATTATCTCTCATTTACTCAATTAGCAAATTTTAGCAGGTACAGGGGCTGGGCTGTGCACCTCCTGGGAGCCTGGCCCTGTGTTGGATACTGAGTGGGTGACAAAGGGACACTGATGACCCTGTCCTGCTCTCACAGGCCCACAGTTAACTCACATGTTGACTTTTGGAGACTCTGGTGATGGACAAGGGATGTTTAGGATGCTTTTATTCTTACTCTCTTCTGCCCCTCTGGTTCCTCCACAGAAATCAGGGTCTGGTTAGTTTCCGACTCCCGGGGAAGTCAAACAGTCTCTGAAGTCCAATGGTAGCATCCAGTTTCCTGGATAAGCCTCCTGACATCACTCTGCTGCTATATCATACAGGGGTCACCTCCCATCCCAGCTCTTAGTTTCCTTGGAAAAGCCACTTTTCTTTGGGCCTCAGCTTCCCTTTGTCTAAAATGCTCTCAAAGCCTAATATCTTATAGTTCTAGATCATCTAATACCCTACTCTCATGAAGCTTGTTAGCAATTGAATCTTCTCTCCTACTGCTTCTGTTTGGGATTCTTTGTACCAAAACATTGGCTGTCCAATGAAAAGTCCCTGAAGACTGAATCTGGAATGTTTATTCTTTGGCAGGCTCTGAGGTTGGGACTTCAGGGAAAAAGAAATGCCATCACGCTGTTATAGAAAAATTCTCTCCTAACAGAGGAAAAGTCAGTGATTCTCAGTAAGAAAAATGAAAAAAACAAATCATGCACCCAAATGAAGCTTAGTTTTGTTTTGTATTTTAATGCCCAGATAAGCCAAATGACCTCACTCAGGACACTGAATTTTTTGGAGTGATTGATATTAAAGCATAGACAGATTTTTTTTTTAGATCCAAAATTTGAAAATCCCCACAGGTAAAACAATTTCACAGGAAGAAAAACCACCATTGTTGTGGAGGGATATGAAATTAAATCAGTCATTTATATATTACTTATTTAATTGGTGGAAAATAATTATGCATATTTATGGGGCACATGTAATATTTTGATACATGTATACAAGGTATAATGATCAAATCAAGATATTTAGTATATCTACCACCTCCAATATTTACCTCTTTTTTGTTGGGAATATTTCAAATAATCTAACTATTTTCAAAATATGTAAAATATGCAATATACAACTATTTTCAAAATATACAATACAATGTACTGCTGTTAAGTATAATCACTCTACTACATAATTAAGCACTAGAATGTAGTCCTTCTATCTAACTGGATGTTTGTACCCATTAACCAACTTCTCTTCAGCTCCCTACCCTGCCCTTCCCAGCCTGTGATAACTGTCATTCTACTCTCTGCCGCCATGGGAACAATTTCTTTAGCTCCCACAAATGAGTGAGAACATGTGTTATTTGTGTTTCTGTGCTTGGCTTATTTCCCTTAACATAATGACCTTCAGTTCCATCCATGTTGCTGCAAATGACAGGATTTTATTCTTTCTTGTGGCTGAATAGTAGTCCATCATGTATATGTACCTCATTTTCATTCATTCATCTGTTGATGGACACTTGGGTTGATCTCATATCTTGGCTATTGTGAATAATGCCATAATAAACATGGGGTACAGGTACCCCTTTGAGTTACTGATTTCCTTTCCTTTGGATAAATACCCAGTAGTGGGATTGCTGGATCATATGCTAGTTCTATTTTTAATTTTTTGAGGAACCTCCATACTGTTTTCCATAATGGCCATACTAATTTATTTAATACAGTCACACAAGCAGTGTATAGAAGCTTCCCTTCCTCTGCACCCACATCAGCATATCTTATTTTTGTTTCTCTGATAATAGCCATTCTAACTGGGGTGAGGTGGTATCTCATTATGGTTTTGATTTGCCTTCCCTGATGATTAGTAATGTTGAGCATTTGTCCATACACCTGTTGGTTATTTGTATGTCTTCTTTAGGTTCAGTCTTAACAAGATCCTTCCTTCCTGTAACTGTAGCATTGGTTTGGTCTCTCAAGCCACAGAAATTTTGCTGACAGTTCTCACGCTGCCCTGCCTTCTTCACCCTACCTCTGAGCTGTCCAATCTCCTAGTTTAGAGTCCTTTTCTTTCTATCACTGGTTTCTCACATAACATGATTTCCAGACCCTTCTCTGTCTGCTCTGGTTTTCCAATGTCCTTCTGAAAAGTGGTGACCAGAACTGTATAGTCCAGGTGTAAGTCCCCCAAGCAATTTCTTTATGTCCATTTCTGTGCTAATTACAGGCAATAAGGTGATGTAGAGGACATAGCCTGTGTCTTTGAAGACCTCATTCTACAAAACAAAATTATTAAGTGGCAGTTAAGCACCAAAACAGAAACAAAATGCAAGAGGTTTAAGGTAGTTTTTCATGCATGGGACAGAAATTAGCACATATAGCAGCCATAAAGGTCTTAGTATGTTATTTGTATTGTCAAGTTTCTGAGTCTTTCTGTTCTAACACAGTACGCCATGAAAATATTATATGTCTACATTTATTACTAATGAATGTTACTCCCATGAATATTAAAGGAAAATGAATTCCCAGTGGAGAGCAACGCTGGTAATATCCTTCCTTTTGTTTCCCTCCTTTCTTCTTTTAAGTCAAGGGTGGCTAAGTATTCAGAGTAGACATTCATTAATCCCTTTCCTTTGTGACATAGCTGAGACTCAGGGAGAGAATGGTGTTCGCACCCAACTCAGGGATGGACTGTAGTGCTACATTTCTCTTGCGAAGGAACTCATCTTTGCAGCAAATGCATGTCTCTTCTTTGCTGCTGATTGCACTCGTGAGATCATTAGGGGCTCTGGGTGTGAACATAGCTTAATGAGCTCAACCTTTGTATTTTTGCTGGCTGAGCCCTGCTGTTGGCTGTTCAAGGCATCAGTGGAGGGAAGAATAATTCCCCAGATACTTCAGGGATCTCTTTGCTTTTCTTGTAATTAAAGTAGGACGCACATCTTTGCCATACATTTGTAGACCATGCTGCTGGTTACACAGCAAAGTCATATCCATCATTTCACTTCTTCCTCTCCACAGCCCTGTGAGGCAGGTGGGAAGATCACCATTTATACCCAGGGAGTCGGAGACTTTGAGATTGCAAGAGATGGGTCCTATCTCATGCAGGAAAGATCAGGAAAAGAGGCAGCGGCTGAGTTCAAACTCAAGGCTTTTGACCTCAGACCTTGTTGATTCTTCACACCTCCCAGCTTCCTCCAAGACATTCACCTGTGTGTATAATGTAACAATTTGCAAAGCTCTAGTCACACAATTCTAACTCTGTTATGCCTCACAGCAACCACATAAGATCGGTATGTGTGTATCTATTTTACAACCAAGGCACATAGCTTTCCTTGGATTTGTCCTTCATGTTTAAGAGAAATAGGACACTTATATAAAATTGAAAAATCTAACTGTGTGTGTGCATATGCATGTGTGTGTATGTGTGTTTAATCAACACAACTTCCCCCCATACTTCAAGACTTCAAGTTGTAGAAAACACAGTGGAACAAAATTAGAGTCAACTCAATTCCCTTGGCTTCTCTTCATTCCAGAGCAGTGAAAATTTCCATTCACAAAAACATACCCCAAACTCTGTAAGATCTAAAATGTTTAAACAAAATTCACATCATTTTCAATATAATCTCCATCCCATGAGTGAAAATGGGAATTACGTGGTTTGTAAAGATGCTAAATATGTTAATCAAAGTTTGACTTGCCCAATTAACAATAATTTATGTTTACTGGTAATTTACAATTGACCAAGAGCTTTTGAATATAATATTCTATTTAATTCTTCCAGTAATCATACAAAGTAGACATTATAATTTCCAATTTACAGATGCAGAAACCGAGGCATAGAGATGATCATAAATGTCCCAACCGCTGAGTGACAGAGCTCAGTCATGCAGAACTTAAGACTTTGTATAACTCCAAATACTATGTACAAGTTCTTGGAATTTTCCATAAGGGACAACTGCATCTTTTGCTCCTCAACCACTGGCAAGCACCCCTTCTGCCAGCAATTGTCGAGGTTGTAACAGCTTGAGTCCAAAGAAGGTCTTAGTGTTTTCCTTTTTAAAAATCAGCTTTTGTGACCTGGAGATGGGTCACAAAATAAGTGAGAGAAAGGGGGACTTCGTCATTCTGTCAACCCAACTCGTAGTCACCTTGACATGTCACAATTACAGACAGCAGCTTCCTTATCTGTGACTTTGACACCTTAAATCATAAAAGTGTCTTTCATGTCTGCTTAAATAGCAAGGACAATGTATGTCCCATTGCTTCAGTGGTAAGTAGTCAGGACCAAGACCGTGAGAGATATCAGCATAGGTAATATTTATCCTTATCACCTGTGCCTAAGCAGAGGCAAAGCAATGAGGATTATCTGGCCACTAATAGACAATCTAAATATTTCTTTAAAGTGTAAATAAATGAGCAAATTCATAAGTAAATAAGTAAATGGGTGGAGTATAGATATACTAGCCAATCAAACTAAAGTATTGGAGTCCTCACACACTACATTACATCTCACCCTGTGGTGGTAATGGAAGAAATTCTGAAATTTCTACTCTTCTCCATAAGCTAGCACACCACCAAGTTTCATTCAGCAGCAAGAAAATCCTCCCTCCTAAATTTTCATGAGTGATTAGGAGAGATTAACCTGGATGAGGTCACCTGGTAGTGCTGGATGGAGTTTGATACACTGGGCTATGACAGTCTCAGGCTAGAGGAGGCTGTATGTTTGCTTTGCTCTGTTCTGTTTTGCTTTACTAAGACTCTTCTTGGTTTTACCAGGCTTCCATCACTTCCATAGGGTACCATGATTACTGCTGCATTGCTCACACATTGGGGTCTTCACAGGTGATACTCAGCAATTATAATACTAAATACTTGATATTTTTGGCAATTTTTCAAAAGTTAAAATGACCACAAAGAGTTTAACCAAATCTTGTAATCATTCTATTGTATTATATTATTCTATTCTAGTATGTTATTATATCCTGTTAATCCTATCTTGCCTGATCCCAGCCTATTTTATTTTCTTCTACTTCTATTTGATTCAATTCCAATTATTCCACTCTTTTCCATTTACATTTTCCATACTGTCTAATGCCTTCCACAGCAGGCATTAGCAGAAGTTGTGCAAGTAGCACAAGATAAATAATCTTTGCCTTCAATATTTTAGTAAAATAAAATCTATTTACAAAAATATTTACAATGCATTTTTATAAGTTCTCTATTTAACCTTGTGCAAAGGTTAGATGTACACAGAAGAATTAGTTCATTTCTATGATGCCAAAATTATTTTCTTGGAAAAGATAATAAAAAACATTGTTTATAAGAATGAGGAGTAGGAGTTTTTAAGAAAAGACTACAGAAGGTCACATTCTAGTCAGTGGGAACAGAATATTGAAAGTGACGGATTGGTGAAACACAATGATGTGTTCAGGCATCTCTAACAGTGTCATTTTGTTAGTACACAAAATGCAAGGTAGCTCTTCTTTCTGAAAGATTTACCAGACATCTCTGGATTCTTCCAAATTTATCAATAAATCATGTTAAAAATAATAGAAGACTGATTGTATACACCGGCATATGATTAGGTCATTTAACAAAATCGTAGTGGAAGTTATGTCTCACTACTTCACATGTCCATGCATTTGGATCTTTTCTTCTCGATTGTAATCTATATCCCTTGGGGGCAGTGACTGCATCTTAGTCATCTTCATAGCTATCATATCAATGCACACACTGATCTCAAAGCATGGATTACTTTTTTTACTATACAAAACTCTGCATGTACAAGATAATAGAGGATATTGTTACAAATAGAGAATGTATTTAACAATGTAGACCACATAATATTTATTTATTTATTCAACCAATATTAATCACTTACTATGATCTAGCACATTTTAATCTAAAACACATGTGCCAGACCACAATGCCACATTGATATAAGTTTACAGAAGGAATGAGTAAATGACTGGCAATGAGCAAAGGAAACATTTCTACGTTCTCCACTAATCCAATTAAGCAAACTAATTACCAGAAAAGAGAGAGACAGAGAGAACACTAGCATGAAGTAGCTCTCCTGCCACAAGCAACTATAAAACCGGAAGAAATAAAAACGTGTATGAAGCAACTGTTTTCAGATATTGAACAATGTTTAGAGCGTAAATATGACCACTAAGAAAAGGGAAACAAATGTAGTGATCCCCAAAAATCACCTGGCTTATAGCATGGGAATACATTTTGCCCCCCAGGGAAGGAAGAGTGACATGAAGTAGCAAAAAAATGGAGGTGAAGAAACAGAACTTACATAGTTCCAAGCTGCTGAGACAAACACCAGAGAAGGGAGTTGTGTAGAGAGGAGCTCCAGAAATTTGGAGCTTCCTTTTAGTATTTGGCTGAATACTAAGTGAAACATACTACCACCTTCAAGTTCTAGCAAAAAATAAATTAAGGCAACAACAAAATAACTACCAGGGAGTTAAAAAATTCTAATGTTCGCACATGGCAAGCCAGAATGGGGGGATCTCACTGAATATCTCACTTGAAATCCTAAAAAGTCCTCATTTTAGGAATAATATATATGTAGAAGTAAAATGCAACCAGTTACTAACTACAAGCAATGGATTTTAAGTTGAAAAACACATAGGTTATAAACCCAACAATATATTCTTATTACTTTTTGCTTTAAACAGCCAATTTTTTAAAGAAATTATGAAATGAGCAAAAAAGTATTTTACATTTTCATTTCTAGTGATGTTCACTCCTTGGTATAGATACCCAGCCATAAAAAAATGGTGAACTAATAATACCTTTTGTAACAACCTGGACGGTAATAGAGACCATCCTTTTAAGTGAAGTATCACAAGAATGGAAAAACAAAAACCACATGTACTCACTACTAAATTGAAATTAATAGATAAACAGTCATATGTACATAGGGTAGTAAAATTCAATGGGACTCAAGCATGTGGGAGGGAAAGGAAGGATGCGTAAATTCACACCTAACGGCAATGCACACTATCTGGGTGATGGACACACTTATAATTTTAACTCAAACTGTACAAAAGCAATTCATATAACCAAAATGTCTGTACCCCTATAATATTCTGAAATACAAAAAAAATAATACTTATAATGCAAACATTGATTATAAGAAAAACGGAATGACTATGTTAATATCAGTCAAAATAGACATCAGAAAAACGAGTATTTCCAGAGAAATGTAGGGACATTTTATAATAATATGGTGGTCATGCCAATTCACCTGGAAGACTGAACAATCCTAAATGTGCTTGCACATAATAACAGAGTTTCAAAATGCATGAACAATGACGGCTAGAAATGAATAGAAAAATATACAAATCTATGTTGGAGATTTTAATATTACTCTTTTAATAGTGGATAGAACATGTAGACAGAAAATCAGTAAGAATGTAGAAGACTCAAACAACTCTATTAACGAACTTGCTCCAATTGGCGTTTATAGAACACTCCACCCAACGACAGCAGAAACGCATTCTCTGCTCACTGAGATAAACTATTTACTGGACAACAAAGAAGGATCAATGGATTTATTGGAGGAGAAAAAAAAATAAGGGTACCATAGAGATCTGATCTCATTTGTGACACAAACTGTTTATATCTGCATTGTGTCAGTGGAGTTTCTACGTAAATACTAATACAGTTTAAGTTTGCTGTTCTATTAATGCACTGTGTGACTATTGGCAAATTCGTTGTAAGAATCTCCGTTTTCCCAAACATAAATGTGTGGTTTTAACTAAACAATGTTTCCTTAAATTATTTTCCACTAATATTTATAAAACCAATGTGTTGTGCAACATTTGGAATATACAAAGGGCATCTCAAAAAATATTCGTCCAAAAAATATTAAGTTATAAGTTAATAAGCAATTGCTCTGGTTTAAGAGATACTTTGACAGTACTCTGCAGCATCTCATCCTTTACATTTCTGGCTTTAAAATGTGTCATCATTCTAAAAGGCAGTAGATTTGAGGTTAGAATTTCTTATCCTTACTTAAATACTTGACTTTTCTTAATGTATTACAATTTATAATACATTTGTTAGTGGAGTGCAATTTTTTTTCTTCCTAAAATTTTATTGCGGGAGAACTACAAAACATTTACAGTACAATGTTTACAGTCACAATTTGTAGTGAGCTGATTTCCCAAAATATATTACCACTCAAGTTGACTTACCTTGTTACATTCAAAAACCTACTCTGTCAAAGTAGTCCAGAGAGTACA
>CAUYRT010087507.1:0-26739 GCA_963574885.1 Lepilemur ruficaudatus | reverse complement strand
GCACCATAGTGTTAATCAGTCAGTACCAATTTGATGGCGAATACATGTGGGGCCCATTCTTCCAGTCTTGTGTCACCTCACTTCGAATAATGGCCTCAAGCTCAAATTCTTAAGAAAAATTCTAAATTTTTTAATTCTCATTTTACACTTGGTGACTTCCGTGGGGAAAAAATGGAGCATTGGGGGAGTGCACCTTTTCCTGCTTAACTTCTTGCTTATACTGTGGAATATGTGAATAAAGTCTTGACTGCTACTTTCACTTATTGGCTTGAACTGGACACCTGGCAGTTCAGTGCTCTCTCTCCCCCTTGCCCCTTTCTGACAGCACCCATTTGAGCTTATGTAGAATCCAAAGGGCTGTGATGGAATTGGAACCAAGATTATTTAGTTTTGTAGATGATTACTCTTTTCCTCCAGATAGTATAGCTGAAAAAAGCATGGCTTAACAGTCATCAAAGTTGCCACAGTATATCTTAGTACCAGAAGGGACCTTAAGATTTTTAGTTCAATTCTCACATTTCACAGATAAAGTGAGTGAGGCACAGAGAGATTTGAAGTTGAGCCACAATTGACACTTGGGGTCCTGAGCCAAGGCAAAGTTTTCCTTCCATGCTATTCTTCCTTCTGAATTTATATCTTGGTTCAAGGACCTTGATGAATTGGTGGGGAAGGAGATAATGTTGCCTAAAGCAAGAAAGGATGGATAAGGAAAGCAGGTGCTTGGCAAGCTCACCACATGATGCTTCTTTCATATCATGTTTCTTATACCTGATGTTTTAGTTCACTTTTGAGGATCCTGAAATTTTCATGAGTTTAATTATCACAAGATACTCTTAAAGTTATTATACAATTTGAAATAAATGGGGAAGGGAGTGGTGTTTTTTTTTTTTTCAGCTCCAGATAATTTGTCAGAAGGCCCAGGAGATTTTAATTCCTTTACATATCACAGACCATAATGCTTCCATCACCCTGTGCTCAAGAAGAAGTAAACTGAACACTGTACATGACTGTTGCCCACTCCCTCTCCACTCAGCAAAACTTACTGAAGCCTTTCCTGAATCTTGAAACAGGAACACAAATGGAAGGGAAAGCTTAGCTTATGAGCTCTCTTGGCTCATGGCTACCTATTAGAATTTTTCTTAAGAATTTTTAGTTGTTAAGAAAAACCTATATCAGTGGGCCTGTAAGAGCTCTATTTCTAAGCAGAAATTTACTGAGCTAACATACAGTAACCAATTTCAAAATAACAGAAGTGATGTTTAGCAGAGTCTGAGATAAGGACTTGTGTGCAGGTGAATCCTTTTGAAAAGTGGTTGCAAGGGACAGATGTGGGGAGCTAGAAGAGTGAAACATGGAAGAAGAAAACCCAAAACAAGACATACTTTTGAGATGGCCACATTGTGGGTGGGACCTTTGGATGTGCCTCATAGTTGGTGCCTTAGAATCTTATGCCTGAGAAGAGAGGGGAGCAAGGGATCCATTTGTCCCCAGGCTTCCATATGCCTGGTCAAGGGTTGGTCCCAGTGATGATGTTAACTTCCTTGGACTTCAGGTCCAGTAGTGCTGATGTGGGTGCTGGGCTGGTTTCTCTGGAAGGCAGTGACTTCAGTAAAGAAGCCCCAGGGCAGAAGGCAAGTGGTGTAGATGCAGCTAAGGTGAAGTATTACCAACTTTTATCTGGGCGATACTGACTGCCATAGCAAAGGCTGAGGTAACAGGTGAGGTGGGCTATAAGAATGGTCTGAAACAATATGAAAGCCATTGTTTTCAAGTGTTGCCTGCGGGAGCCCCAGACATTCCATGTAGGTGCCCTGGGGACAGCGATGGAAAGTGGGTTAGGTGTGCAAGCTGAGCAATGCTGTTGGGCCACAACACATGAGTAAGCCTGGACAGCTCTTCTTTGATCTGTTTTATATCTTGGCTTCCAAGTTCTTAAAATAAGTGTCTACATCTAAAAATGAGTTTGAAGATTGTTGTCAAAAATTCTTATTTCAGTTAAATTGACATTAAACGTTGCGAGGATTGAAGACTCGAATTCTCATACTTTAAAATTTCACACAACATTTAGTTTTGGTATTTATCACTAGTATAATTTAAAGTGTCATGTTGTTTTATGTTATTTATCAAAATGAGATTCTTTTTTTTTTCTGCTGGCTTTAAAAATTCTGTTTCAACTACTACCTTAAATGGAATCTTAGAAGAAATATTTTCAACTTTTATGTGTAAGGAAGTGGTCCTCAAAGCTGTTGAAAATCTTAAATATTGTCAGTACTTATCATTTGAATACATTTTGACATAGTCAGAGACCAGTTATTTTTATTTCCTTCTTAGAAGCAGAGAGATTATGCCTGTTTAAATTTATTAACAGATTTATTTGTTGCAGCAATAACCAAAATAGTTTTTCCGAGTATTATATTTAAGTATTAATGAAAATATTACATAGTTTGGGAAAACACTTGCAAAGAAATTTTTACAAATAATTTTTAGTACATATTTTTCTTACTGAGATCAGTTCAAAGTACTAAGGAGAGTTAATGGCCAGAATGTCTGTTAGTTTGTTTTCATGTTTGTTTTGCTTGACATCTAGTTTCTATCACTGACCTGTTGGAACTAGAGCCACTTGGGGTAAATAATGAAATCATGTGTATAAACTTGAATTTATAATATGATATCAATGATAAAAAGTTATAAGAACATGTAAAAAACTGTAGTTTTTTGTGGAAATACACATATATAGTAAAAGTTTGAAAATATGCACATGAATAATCACCACCAAATTCACTGTAGTGGGAGTCTCAGGGGAGACAGGGTAATGGGAGCAGAGGGCAGACTTCAGCCATTTCAGGTATCTATCTATCTAACTATTCATCCGTCTGTCCTCCATACATACGGAAGTACATGTATATGTTATTAAAATTATATATTTTTAAAAAGAATTGTTATATAATGATATATGTTTATGTTGGAAATATTTTATAAAATATAAGATAGCTCATTCTTTCCAGGAAGAAAAAAGAGAAGAACACAGAAAACTCAATAATTGATAACTCCATGCAAATGATAAAGACACAGCTTATAACCAGGACAGTAAAAGCAATTGAGTGTGTTCAGGAGACATAGAGGAAGAGGTGTTCCCTACAGAATTAACACCTACATGGGAAATAGCAGTTAGAGTTTAAATTGTAATAGATACCGGAAGATCTCCATTACTAAGTGAAAGGCATACAATTAAGTTGGTATTTTGTGATGTAAACCAATATGTTCAGGACAAAATTTTATTTTGGAGTTTTTTTCCCCTTTAAATCCATTCTCTATTTAGGATGTTTTGTGGATTTTTAAAAAACTTTATTAATATTTAAGTTTTCTAAATAAATTATCCTTTTATTTTATGAAAGTTACTAGTGACCATATTTAGTGACATAGGCATTAAAATTAATTCAAATATATACATGTATGCATACATATACACACACATGTGTGTATACACACACATGCATATATTCTCAAGTTAGATAAAAACATTATTATTCCTTAGTTTCTCACTACTTAAGTATGAATTCAGTTTAAAAATTTATATTAATACTTTTGTTCCAATCAGATATGACCGATCTCTTTATAACTTAAAACTGAATCAAATATTATATAGAACAAGCAGAAGCTCATAGGATTTTTTTTAAATCAGAAATACATTTTAGGAAAGAGAAAGACAATAACATCTTGCATTTATTTAAATGCTCTTCTCTGATAACTAGTCATACTGAGAATTTATTTAACCAAATTAAGAAATAATCTAATCAAATTAATAAAATAATCTAAAAAACAAAAGCACTATCACTTGGGACTATTCGTTGGAACTTATTGGACGGATGGATTCCACAGCCTGCAGAGATCTCAGAGTTTCTAGCCCCCCACTTTTTCCACAGTGTCTGTACATACCATGTTCATAGCCACATCGACAAATCATTTTGGAAAAAAAGTCACAAAATAAACACATCTGGGACTATCTTAGATTTTGCTGTATGCTTAATTCTATACTTTGGTCAAATATTTTCGATCAGTGAAACATCTCTGGTGGCTGCAACTTTGTGTATTATTTTGATTTTTTAAGAAAAGATACTTGACAAACTATTTTGAATAATTGCTATTTTAAAAAATATTTTTATAATCATTTTCCAAGAATCTTTATGTATAATATTATTATTCTGCATTTTTCTCTTTAAAACCAAAAAAAGTTTCAGGTGACAGTTACTGATAACATTTCTATCATTTAACACACGGGTTTTAAATCTTTAGATGATGTAACAGCATCACTATTCCTCCCTTATATTCCTTAGAGCAGCACTGCATAAGAATCCCACTTGAACAGAAAAGAATTAATCACGGCATCTGTATTTGTAGTTATTTTTGTTGTTGTTGCCGTAGTCATCTGACCCTCATGATTCACTGAAACATTCTAGTAAGTACTACCTTAATCTGCTCAGAGAACTGTAACTGCATGATATTCAATAGTATTTGTTGAATTTTAAATATTGGAAAGAAGTGAACATTTCTCCTTAATACTTTAACAGACGTAGCATTATATCCACCCTTTTATCAGGGCCAATGATATCCTTGAACTTATCATTTTGTAGTTGAAACACCACAGCCTGGCGACAGTCAATTCAAGAAGTTGATAGACATGCTTTCTTCAACCCCCAGATGCTTTCCCTGTCATTTCATCCGTTACTGAACTGCCTGTGTTTCCGTTTCATGACCACATTCCAAGAGGGTTATCTGACCTTGGAATTAAACAGTCAACTAGCTACAGGTGGGAGTTTGAGGTGACCTTTCAAATAGTACTGCATTTTGTCAGAACTTCCAGTACAGAGAATAAAGCATAATACCATGTTCTCAGTGAGATACGATGTTACCATCTTTCCTCAGGTCAAGAACAGGTCAAAGGTAATGCCTTTAAAGCAAACTCACTCAACCAGATACCCCTTAAACACTGGAATAAGACCAATCTGCTTATTTCACAGCCAGCTGCTTCTTTAGTGATTCTCACTTTATAGAAAAGCATAAAATGAAGAGGAGAAATATAAGGAAGTAAAATACCAAGGAGAAGCAATAAAGGGAGTAAAAGATTATGTTTCAGGTGGCAGGATTTCTAGATGCTTTGGTAATTTCTGTTTCATGCTTTTTTTCCTCTAGGATTCCATACATAAATTTGGGGGTAATTGTGTATCCCCACATTATCACTACTAAGTAACCCTCCTCTGACAGCCCAATAGTGGAATTAACTCAAATCATGATTTGCTGCCCTAATAAACAAAAAATTCTGTTAGCTAAGACAGACTCAGTGATACTAAACTAATGAACTATCTGTTCTTAGAGAAATCATTTATATTTTCTGTGCCTCAGTTTACTCACCTGGCATAGATAATCTCTAGAGTCCCTTCTAGCTCTACCAGTTTATGATTTTTTTTCGGAAAAAGGAGAAAGATATTTTCCCTTTTAAAGACAGGCCCTTAATTATGCTTTTTATATCATCATAACTGCAGAATGAGACTTGGTTTTTATCTTTAATATGAATCTTTTTATTGAATTGCAGAAAGTAAATGTTTTAAAAATGAATTCTCCCATTGATTCTCTTCCTGCATTTTTCCCTCTGTCGTTAGCCTTTTTCTCAATAGATGGTGCTCTTTTCTCAGAGACACTATTTATTCCTCACCAAAAGATAAGGGAAATTAGCTTTACTCTTTAACAATCATTAATTAAAGAAATCAGACACATAAGTAGACAGAATCAATTCCAAGCAATTTGCAGCACCTTGGTAATAAAATCATAATGGGAAGAGTGATTGTGTAAGGTTTCAAGAGCTCCACTGGAACCTGCAATACTTGCTGAATAGGTGAAGCAAATATTGTAACTAAATATGAAAATGCCATGTTCTCTACAGACATATAATCCCTGGTGGGAAGAAAAACTCAACTTAGGAGCCATTTTAAAATGTTCGAGTATTTATCTCGTTTAACAAAATTGAATATATAGTATTCCACATTCACATATAGTATTTGAACATACACATCAACACCAACCCGATCAGTATCAATCTCAATTAATATTGCAAGCTTGCACACTCAGTACCAAATAAACCTGGGACATCTGGGTAAACAGTGGGCTACAAACTCTTTTGAAATATTTTCGCTTGACAAAGACACTTTCTTTTTGTTTAGAGCAACCATTATAACTTCCTATGTCATAGTTTCTAATGCAGGATTATGATGTTTTTGGTCACTCCTGGTTGGTTCTGACTTTTGGAGGCATTGAAAAACAGTTATGTCCTGCATCTCCTGAATCTTTCTACCTCTTCCAGACGCAATTTGTGACTTAGAAGGTCTGCAGCTACCAAACTGCAAATTGGTCTAAGTAACACAATGATCGCGTTTGTTACAACAAAGTGACATTACCATGGAGAGATGCCAGGAAAACTTCGTCCGCTTAGTGTGGCCTCAGGATGGAAGGAAGAGTACAGTAAAACCTACTATAACAAGGAAAGAAAAGGGATGGGGCTGTGGGGTACAGAGAAGTACCCCTAAACCAGTCAGAGTAGGAAAGTTGCCAAGGCTCATGTCCTAAAATAACCGAGGAGACTCGGCCCCCCAATTAGGGAAAACTAATTCCTCTCCCATTATTCACAACTAATGTTTCCATAGCTTCTGCAGAGGGACGGATGTGGGACTTTGCCAACAGCCCTCTTTGCTCAGTATAAGGGAGAGCTCTGAGATAGAGCTTATCTTTTTTCTTTCCTTCTTTCTTTCTTTTTCTTTTTTGCCAGACCTTTATGGCCTTTGCCAAATCAACGTCTCTGTTCCAGAAAATACGGATTCGTTTTCAACAGACGAAAAAATAGAAAAGTAGATTTTCGCACGCGAACAGCAGTCACTCTGTCCCAGGTTGCTGCCACAGTCTCCCCCGTTTACCTCCCCTCTGTCATCCTCCCGCCACACACAGCCACGGGGCTTAGGCGTCCCTTTGAATCCCCTTTAGCCGCTGAACTCTCCGCTAGGGGCCCTGGCGCGTTTCTTACCTGATGATCACATACATGACCAGGAAGTTTCCAAAGAGCCCCACCACGCACACGATGGAGTAGAGGGACATGATGGTGATGGCCGTGATCATGGAAGGACTGCCTGTCGGAGGACACAGGCCGTCGCTCCCGCCCTGCTCGGTGCGGTTCGGACCGCACGGGTCGGACAGGTTACTATCCCAGTGGGACACGTTGACCCAGGAACCGGGGCTGGGTGCTGGGGAACAGCTTGAGGGCGCGAAGGGATCAGTGCAATTGCTGGCGTTCGTGGGGACGGCGCTGCTGTCCATGGTGCTGACGGCCGGCCGGTGACCACGATGGAACAGGGAGCACCGGGGCTTTTCGGGTTCCACGCGCCTCAGCCGCTTGCTCTCGCCCCTGCCACAGCTCCTGCCTTTCCCCACAGAGCCAGAGAGAGGCGTCAGGCAGAGGGACCGGGCTCAGCGTCTTGCATTACCCTCTGCTTGTAGCCCCCTCCCACCTCGGTAGTACACAGAGGCGCATCCCAGCCCCGCACGGCGGCGGGCGGGGAGGGAGGGCCGTGCGGGAGCCGAGGCTGGGAGGGAGGGAGGAGAGGGAAGGGGTGGATTTTGCGCAAAGCGATCCACCGAGTCCGTCTCCTCACTGGGCACTCTTCCGTGCGAGCACATCTGAGGAAGGAAGTTGGAAAGAACGGTGGGGAGAGAGACAGAGTTTTTGGCAGCAGTAAAAAACAAGAAAGGGGGCTGGCATCGTTCCGTTTTCCCAGCGCCCTTCACTCTCTACAGTCTGCCAGGAAAGGCGTTGGTTTAATGCAACCCCTACACCCCTAACCCCTACTGCCTACTGCAGTTATTTGGGGGTAGCGCACACACGATCCTCTTCTGTAGCTCTTCCTGCCTCAGTCACTCACATGTGAGAAAAGATAATCATGTTTGTCAAATGTCCAAACCTGCAAACCTGTCTGAAACAAGAGTGATGTTTTTTTTTTCTGAAAAGGAAGTGAGAAACAAACTTTTGTGGAGAAAACCCGTTCCCCATTTTCCACAATCTCTTGTAGAGTAGAAGCTCTGTTTGCATCTGATTTTGTCCTAGTGGGGAAGAGGCACAAAACCAGTTACAGAAATCAGGAGGTTGTGGCATTCAGTAAAGTCAACTGAAGATAACACTGATCCTGCCACATCTCAAATCTCATATATCTGTTTGAAATTTTTATACTTTTTACCTCCAGACTTCCTAGATAGACACATGCTTATGAGGAGAAGACTGTTAAAACCAAATAAAATTTGCATTATTTCAGTTTGTTTTCAAGTGGAGAAATTCCAGGGGGAGCCACACAAATTGTGTGGAATTGGAGTGGTCTACAACAAGGTCTTTCAGGAACACTGATACATTTTTAAATTTTATACCTCACATCTAAGTCCACAAGTGCTTATGTTTTAGAAATAAATTTATAAGTAGGACAGGAATAAGGTATCTTTTTGTGAAGATAACACTAATTCTGGAGTAATTCTCATTTCTTTTCCTGTATGTATTGTGCATGTATATATTTTTTAACCATGAACATTGAAAATACATATCCCCAGTTGGTTGTAGAATGTTAACTACACTTTTGGGGAGCAAGGAGGGAGAAGCTTAGAAGGAACATTTAACTCCAATATTATTTTTAGCATTTGTCTTGAAAACAGATAACTCATAGGTAAATTGCATTAATCATAGGTTATTTTTCCAATGTTCAGTATTATTTTTATCCCTTTACATTAGGGGGTATAATTTCAGCAATAAAATGTAACAGAGATTGCCTAGAGACTAACAAAAATACCTTAAAACATAGTCTCCTACGAACTAATGAATCAGTTTGCACACGTGGAGCTGAAATCTGTCTGCCATTCATTCAGTCTCTTGAGGACCCACAGAAGCAGCTGAGCTTACTTCCTGCGAAAGACAAATAGTGTAATAAGTCCTGGCCTTGACGTTAAAGTATTTTGTGAATCAGATTTGCAACTTTTTAGCTGTTTGAGTTTGGATATGTTACTTTACCTTACTGAGTGACAGTTTTCCTATTAGTTAGAAAAAAGAGTAATACTGTCCTCATATGTCTATTATCAGCATTAAATGAGGTGTGCAATGAGATAGTAGTTGCTTAATAAGTGATAAGTAATTACTATTATACTTCATATATTTGAAATTAACTGAATAGTCTCGTTTACAAGTTAAAAATTAGCATCCTTCAGCTGTTGCTTATAAGATACAGTTTTGAGTTGTTTTTTGCCTTTCATCTTATTAACATGATAGTTTATCCCTCTGCCTCACAGTCAGCTCCAGAGCTAAAAACAGTGGCCTAAGTTTGCCCTGACCAAAAACACTGGGCAAGATGATAAACTTCCTCATTTTATCAGTATAATGATGATCCCATTAACTTTTTCATTTTTATTTTTTTGGTCACATTGCCGTTTCAACTCTCTTAGGTTTACTATTGATAAAATTCCCTAAACATGATTCAAGTCAATTCAACACATACTTACTAAAGATCTACTTTGGCTCAGGAGCTGTAATAGGAAGTAGAGTTTGAAAAGATGGCTACGATTGTTTTTGATCATAGGAAATTTCATCTTATACCTGGGGAATCATGTTTTTCATTTCCTATAAATTTATAATTTCTTTGTAGGGATCAGATTACAGCACTGTAGCTTTGTTTTAGTTTTTTGTTTTGTTTTGTTGTTTGTACTTTTAACTTACATCTTGCTAGATCCAGCTTATGATTTTAAGCCACCAAAATTGTTTGGAATGGTGGTTGTGTCATCTTTTGTATGTATGCTTCCTACTTTATATACTTTATTTACTCCAGCTTTCTATACTCTACAATAAGATTCCTGATGGAAGGCCTGCTTGCTGGCATAGCACTTAGTACATAGTAGATGCCTTCTTTCTCGCTCTGCCTCTCTTTTTATATTAAATATATATGTGTATGCATGTATATAATATTTGAGTTTAATTGAAAAAAGATTAGCATATGTTTTCTAACATTATGTAAAATAATCTGGGCGATTTTTAAATGGCATAGATTCAAAACTTCTTTATGAAAACTTTAATGAAGAAATTTTGTCCTTTTTAACTCAACATATTCTGTTAACCAGCCAGGATGTAAATGTATAGACATATACATGGACTAGCCATACGACTGTTCTTCTAGAATTACAGTTAAAAGTCAACCCAATTCCTATTGTCCTTTTCTAGAAACGTTTGTTTTCCATTCTATTTTATAGAAGATGTAATCACTCTCTAGAGTAGGAATTTGAACTTTATGCTTCAACTATATATTCTCAAGTGAGATTGATGTTTTCTTTTTCTATTGGTCTTCCTCATGTTTCACCGAAGATAATTATTATTCCTCTATCTTGGATGCAGGATTCTCTGGAAATCACTACACGTCCTCCCTTATATTGTATTAATATCTATGTCTTAGTATCTCCTATCTAATTAACATACAATTTTGGAAAATTTAGAACAAATTTAACTTTTCTTTAAAACATATTAAGACAGCCTGGAGAAACCAAGAGAAAAGTTGTTACAGAAATAAGAAATTAATACCACTCAATATATAGTATAAAAGGACCTCAAATTCCAGCTTCTGCTATTTCTTAATTGTCCCATGGTCTGTTCTCCCTTTCCTCCATAATTGCACATTTCGCACTAGAGTGGTCTGAAGTTAATTGAGAAGTCTCATAGAAGGAGATGGACTGTAAGTAAATGAGTCAAAAATTTATTACATACCAAATTATTTTATACAACCGGGATTCTAAACATGTAATCTTTAATTTTCTTGAGCCTTCGTATATTATTTGCATAATCTGCCTTTTTCTTGACATTTCTTGTTTAGCTCAGATTTTCTACTTGAAGCAGTAATAATTTATTATCTAAAAGTCTAGATTTGACACTGGTATCAAGCCCATATCATATAAATTTTTTATAAAAATTATTGTTTCAAAGTAGTGCATTTAGTCATAGCATTGATGAATCCCAGAAAAGTGCTAAAAGTCATTTCTCTTCTTTGAATTAAAAAATCTATTGGCTTTAGTTATTTATGTAATTGCCATCATCCTACACTTACTTTAATAGCCTAGTCCTGATTTCTTTTGAGAGTAGCTGTTAAGGGAACACATGATTAACAACTGTTAATGAGGAACACAGACATAAATACCATGTACAAAACAATTACAGTGGTTTGAAGCTGAGGAAAAAAGGAGACATCCGAGGTTTCACTGGAAGAATATTTTATGTATTTGTTTATAGATATTGTTTATGTTATCTAACATTTAAATATGCCTAGCTAACAAGAATACATTTGTATTACACTACAATGTAATCCTTGATTGACGAATTGTTGCATAAACATCCAGTAAAATGGAATAGTTACCTTTATTTACATGGCAAAATAAATAAATAGATAAATAAAAACAAAAAATCTCTCACAACAACCTCCACCAGATAAACCTAAGAGAGAGGCATCTGGGATTGAGTGGGCAAAATCCCTGGACTTTAAATCAAAAAGCAGCTCAAAATCTAGGATCTGATATTTACTCCCTTGTGATTTAGTTAAAGTACTTATGCTTTTTAATACTTGATTTCTTCTTCTGTAAAATAAAAATGCAAGAATCAACTTTGTAGGATTACATGTAAATGAAATAATTTATCCTTAGCCTTTTGGCTTTTTATATCTTGCTGTATGTTGCCTGGAAATTAGCAAGGACAATTATTGGAACTATTACACTATATTTAATAGTGCAGAATTGACCTTAAAGGGCCTGATTCTTTTAAGGGCCTGAAGGTGGTGTCCGTGAGTCCATCTCATCAACTCTTTCAGTAGTTTATACAAATAACTAGTTTAAGTGATTCATAGGTATAAATATCTTTCTTAAAATCTGGAAGCTCATTTCTGTCTTGCTTTTCAATTTCCAGTTACAGAGGTTTGCCATTTCCCTTCCATAGTCTCTTATTTAGTTTATATTTAGATAAACAGTTGTCAGGTTTTTTAGTCTCGGGACTCTTCTACATAGTTAAAAATTATTGAGGATTCAAAGAGCTTCTGTTTATTTAGGTTATCATTATCAAAATCTATCACATTAGAAATTAAAACAGATTTTTAAAAACATTTCTTTATTGTTTCATTTAAAATAACAACAATAACCCATCACATGTAAACATAAATATTTTTCTAGGAGAATAATCTTATATTTTCTTAAATACAAAAATATTTAGTGAAAAGAGTAGCATTGTTTTGCATTATGCAATTCCTTAAAATGTTTTATTTAGAAGAAGACAATTGGATTCTCATATTTGCTTCTGCATTCAATCAGTTGCAATGTGTTGTTTGGTTTAAATATATGAAGAAAATATATACATATAAACACACGTGGTTGGCAACAAGAAGGTTATTTTAGTGGCCTTTATAAATAATTGTGAATATTTTCTTTGGTATTAAACCAAAACTTAACAAGTGCTAGTTTTTTGAAGGTTAGTTGGAACATGGAAACTGAAACCACATCAACAGATTTTTTTGTACTCTGATACATTTAAATCTATTGATCTATCTTCGACTTTCAATGAATGTACTGCTCATACATGATTTTATAATATTATTCACTGATCATTTGGGAAATATTAGTTGACTTCATTATGTCACTTTTTAAATGCTGAAACATTTCATTATATAATAACAAAAAGTCACATTTGTTAATATCATCACTGGTGTTATAGGAAATTTCTTCCAATATTAGGATGCTGTCAAACTCACAGTGGAGAACACAAGTTTTCCAATTTTCAGTTTTGCTTCAAAGTCTGAATTTTATCATTGTTAGTAAACACTTTCAGTTTTCCTTGAGGCAATACACTCACTTCCTTCATTTTCAGGAAAATAACCTGCCAAATATAAAATTCTGGATGAACATAGTTTATCTCTTGTTCATTCTTTATGTAAAAATGGTGTTCCATGGAAAAATTAATTAGTTCAGTTCGCAGCTCAAACAATCACACGAGTGCTCTTCCCCGGGACCAGCGTCCTACTCTGGTTTGTGGCCGAAGTGCTTTGTGTGTGCTTCCCTTTGAGTCACGCAGAATTTTAAAAAGACATGTACTCAAGGGGCAAGATTTAATAAAATTAATATTTTTTACTGACCCATCAATAAATTTAAAAGTGGAATTTCTGTTTTTCTTTTCCATGAATGCGTGTCTGTGAAGAATACAATCACTGCTAGTACAGGTATGAAGTTGCTGCCTCAGTTCCTGCTAAGGTGCTAGCAGTTTGACTCATCGCTTCTTTTGCACCATTGATGCAATTTCAATACAGTTAAAAAGCCATTTAACTTTCTAGAATTATTGCTAAAATAGTTTTGACCTCATCGATCCCTTGAAAAAGTCTTAGAGACTCAAGAAATCCATAGACCACACTTTCCGAAGCACTGATTCAGACCATTATAAAAATGTCCCAGCTTTCTTGTTTTTGTTTCCTCTCAATCCATTGAACATTTGTATCAGTGACATAAATTTTCCTACAGTCACTCCTTGAGCAAATCACTCTTTTGTACCATAGCCTTCAATGACTCTCCCCTTCCAAAGAAAAAATCGTATTAACCCACATTCTATTCTATATACTGGTCTGTGCTTCCTTCCCTGAACTTCATGCTCCACCGATCACAGAGAAAGCAACACTTTTCTAGCACTTTAATTCTGCTTTTAAACCATTACACATCTGCCTTTGTACAAAAGACCGTCTTACTTTGGTGTTAATAACATTTGGCTGTTCCTTTTCCATTAAAAGTTGACACGTTATTCGTTTCCATCTCTAACCCAGACCCTGCCTTCAATCTTCTGTCTGCTTTCTCACAGCTTCACTGACTCCTCCTTCACACTTTAAAGTCTGAACTCCATTTCTAAGGACATGAGGGACTTTCGTAATTCTAAACCTACTGGTGTTTTAGCCTTCTTTTTTTTTTTTTCCAAACAGAGTCTTGCTCTGTCACCCAAGCTAGAGTGTGTGTGGCGGGGGTGTCACCCTAGCTCACAGCAAACTCCAGGGCTCAAGCAATCCTCCTATCTCAGCCTTCCAAGTAGCTGGGACTACAGATGTGCACTACCACATCCAGCTAATTTTTTCTATTTTTAATAGAGATGGGGTTTTGTTCTTGCTCAGGCTGGTCTTGAAATCCTGACCTCAAGCGATCCTCCCACCTCTGCCTCCCAGAGTGCTAGGATTCCAGGCGTGAGCCACCGCGCCTGGCCTTATTCTTCATTTCATAGTATCTCTCTAATTGATATTCTTTATCTCCTCCTTAACTTTATTTCTTGATTATCCTCCCATTCTGACAATTCCTTTTTTGTTTACCTTAATGATTTCTACCTTTGCTTGCATTTTAAAGATTGAAGGTTTTCAGCATTCTCTCTACTAACTTTCTCAACATGCTCTTCCAAGTAATCTCAAATCATTCTTGTCTTGATTTTAACATATATGTTGATGGACCCAATCTATACCTCTAGCTCTGATTTTTGCCTAATGCTTCAGATTCTAATTACACATGAGTTTGGTGGACATTTCCACTTGGATAACCCACAGGCACTGGGAATACAACATGCCCAAAGTATTCTCACCTTCCTTCCCAAACATAGTTCTCTTAATGGTATCACCATCCTTTGAGTTTCCCAAGGAAGAAAGCTGGCAGCCTTCCTTGGTCCTTCCAGATAGGTGGCATCTTGTAGTGATTAAACTATCATAAATGCTGGTGGCCCATTTTCTTGTGAAATCCTGTTTTAACCACAGACAAGTGGTGTAACCATGGACAACTTACTTTTTAAAATTTTTTTTTATTTCAGCATATTACTGGGATACAAATGTTTAGGTTACATATATTGCCCTTGCCCAACCCAAGTCAGAGCTTCAGGTGTGTCCATCCCCCAGACAGTGCACACCACACCCATTAAGTGTGTATATATCCATCCCCTTCTCCCCACTCCCATCTGCCAGACACCCGATGAATGTTGTTACTATATGAGCACTTAAGTGTTGATCAGTTAATACCAATTTGATGCTTGTTTTCATGGACAGCTTACTTAACTTGCTGATGGCCTGGTTTTTAAATCTATAAAATTGACTTTCCTATAGTGCCTGCTTCATAGGGCTTTTATAGATATTAAATGTTTTTGTTAATAAAGCACTTAAGGGTCCTCGGCACATATAAGCATGTTATAAATATTTATTTAAAAAATCGTAGGCTGCTCTCACTCCCTTTCACTCCCACTTTCAATCACCATGGTTGCTGACTTAATCTTGTAAATATCCTCTCACTATGGTATCACTTTTCTAATTCATACTTTTATCACTCACGTAAGAGTTATACAGTAAGCTTTTAACTGATCTACCATCCTCTCTACAAGTTCACCCTAAACATTTTTGCCAAAATGAGATTTTAAAAATGAAATTTAGACTGTGTCATTGCTGATCATGCTAATTGGCTAATTGTAATTTATAGGATAAAGTTGACTCTCCTGATGTTGCAGGTCCTTCGGGGATAAGCCTTCTAGTGCATCTCTGAATACTTACTGTCTGCACTTTCTTTGCTCCATGAATATTGAACAGCTGATAGTTCCCTGTACTTGCCATGTTCTTTTTTGTCTGTGTTTTTGCTCATGTTTTTCTCAAGCACACAGTATACTTAATAAACACTTATTGACTGTCAGTAAGGCACTGTTTCTGTGGGCAGTGTAGACTGGCAGTGATGGGATATGGCAGATCTTCAGTCCTTTCGGTAGCTATGGACTGCCAGGAAAGTGGTGTAGACTCAGTGGTCAGGTGCATTCTAGACACATGGAACAGAGTGTTTTAGGACTTTTTGCACTCGTGCCAAACAGTTAATTGATCACTTTTCCTTTAGGCACTTTTGGTAAAATAATAATTTAAAATTATCTATCCATATTTTAATACTAACATTAAGAGACTGCATTTTAAAATAAAGTTTAAACAAATATAAACTATTTAGAGAAGTTTTGGTAGGATTAAAATATTAGAAATTTTAATTTTTTTCTTATTACTGTTAATGTACAATTAAAACAAACTTCTATTATAACCCTAGAATTACCTTACACTTAGATTCTTTGTGGCTGGAATCTCTACCCCTTGCCTTGGATTATACATTTTAGGCTTCATCTACATTTATTTGCAGGTTAAGAGAGCTGTACTAATATAAATTTGCCTCAGTTTTTGCCTGTTCTGTGACCCTTTCATATAGGAACAATGAAAGCAGTACATACATTTTAATGTTGTTTTTCATCCTGGATCATTCCCATCTGCATAGAATGTTTTCTCTTTTCAGTGAAGAGACTGCACAAATTTGTTACAGGGTAAGGTCTAGCCCCCAGACCCCTTTTCCAATTTCTCCATACTTTCCAATCTTTTGGGGGAAATATCCAAGAATTTTTTTTTTTTTTTTTTTTTTTTATGCAGAGTCTTGCTCTGTTGCCCAGGCTAGAGTGCTGTGGTGTCAGCCCAGCTCACAGCAACCTCAAACTCCTGGGCTCAAGTGATCCTTCTGCCTCAGCCTCCCAAGTAGCTGGGACCACAGGCATGCACCATCATGCTTGTCTAATTTTTCCTATATATTTTTAGTTGTCCAACTAATTTCTTTCTATTTTTAGTAGAGACAGGGTCTCACTCTTGCTCAAGCTGGTCTCGAACTCCTGAGTTCAAATGATCTCCCTTGGCCTCCCAGAGTGCTACAATTACAGGCGTGAGCCACAGCACCTGGCCCTAAGAATTTTTAACTAAAATTAATTTGCTAGCGAAAAAGTTTAATGCACATATTTGGTTAATATTATCTATTCTCCCTTTTCTAAAGCTTATCATTTAACTTTTCTCTTCATTTCTCTTGAAAGAGTCCAGGCATACAATAAAACTTTTGATTGAAGCAAGCTGACAATTTCAAGCTCATTCATGATAATACCCTATTATTAAAGATTTAAATTTTTAAAGAGACAGACATAGTCCTATTTTGAATCTTTGAAATTTTTCTGGGCATAAAAGAAAAGTTATAAAATCCTAGTGTCCCTACAATGCCTGTCTTTTTATTTCCTTAATCAAATTTAACAACCTTAAGAGCAAAAGTCAGGATTTACTATTCTTTATAAACAGTTAAAATGTCCTCTTCCTAAATGTAAATGCACTCCAAGAGGAGACTCTCAGATGGGTACAATATGTCAGATAGTCTACTAATTTTTAAGGAAATATACCTGAATAGAATATATTAATACATGGATAATATGTCTCTTCAAACATTTCCTGAGAGAAAGCCACAGAATTACCAATGATAGCCTATAAGGTTTCTAGAAAATCTCATCTGAAACTGTGCTTCCTTATAATTATTGACATATCCTTTAATATAGCTGGAAGTGTTTAAGTCTTCATTTTTGAAGGTAGAATTGATTTTCTGAAATATTAAAAACATCATTTTGAGCCAAGTTTATACACTTTACTCACATAATTTTATTTGAGGTTCAGAAAAAGATATTCAACCTTAGAGTGCTGGGATGGATTGTTTTTAATTTGGCTTGTAAAATTTTTGAAGGCAATGTCAAGATTGATTTCTGAAATAGCACGTTTTTCTAGAAATAGATAATCTTACAAAATGACCGATTTGAAAGACTACTTTCATTTAGATGTTCAAGTTCTAGAGTGCTTAGTTTTTTAAAAAATGAAACATTTAACTTGTTGTCACATTGCACATATACTACCTTAGGAAATGACAGTCTTATATATATGTTCAAGTATTTTAAGAGCAGATCAAAACATAAAGGGGACACTGTTTAATATGCAAAGCCCCATGGAGGATATATGCAGACCTCTATAAGACAAGGGGGAACCAGTAAGAGGGATAAAATTAGATGGTGACATGGTTAAGAAAAGTTGTGATGTATCATAAAACAAAATTTGTAAGGGAGAAATTACATGTTCAGAAAGAGAAGATATTAATAGGGGTGTGGGTGGGGTTCCTGGAAGAACAGCCTGATAATGTGAAGACGGTGGACCTTGCATCCAAATAGAAAATGCTTTGTTTTTCCAGAGATGTATGAAACATAAAGACAAAAATTATCCTAGGTCTGGAGATAGTATTTTCAGGAGTTGAATCCTCATTTCTGGACCTGCAGATTGGATAAGAGAATGACACCATGCTTAGAAGAGAATATCTAATGCTTTCTCTTGGGGCAATATAAGTAGACTTAATCCGTTTTTATTATTTACCAGGACTACAATAGATTTTAGACTCCAACATTTTCCATAAGCAGGTCTAGAAAAGACAATAAAGGGAATTATTAAGGGCTTAATATAATTAGATATATTCTTTACTGGAAAAAAAAAAAACTTCTCTATGTTTACATTTGGGTACAAGCAGCCACATGTTAAACAAAAGTCAGAAGAAACCAGTGAATCTTTTGTCTGCTGTTTCCCTGGGGAGTGCCATGAGTAAGTACATTATTCTACATGGTGAATAGTTCAGTGCCTTTTACTTGGTGTGTGATCATAAATATGTGCTGTTTGATTGATCGAACAGTTGGCTTAATTGACTTAATGGATTGAGTGGGTAGATGACAAAGGGCACAGCACGGTTATACAGTAGCATAGCACTTCCACCTAAGCGGTATGATTTGACTTTTTTTGAGTAGGAATTATTTTATTTCCATTTTCCTAATTCAGAAACTGTTGTTCAAATTGTTCCAAGAACTTAACAATGGTCACCTGTATGGAAAATCGCAGAATGAGGACTTGAGGAAGTTAGGTGTTGGGGAGGCTTCATGACTGCTTCAGACTTCTATCCTTCATCCCTTCTCACAATTTACCAGTATGAGCCACATGTTTTCTCGAAGCTGACTGTGTGCCAGGCATTGCATTGGGTGCTTTACCTGGAATAGCCCTATGATATAGGTACTATCCTAAGTCTCTGTATCCAGGTGAGTGAACTACAAAAAGATGGAGTCAGTGACTTCAGAGCATCTCTTCTAGGCTTTTAATGGCATTGGTGCACAGTTGTACATGAGGTCATGGTGTATGTAATTTTGCTAGATATTATTAACTTACTCTACTTGGGATTTACATATTTTTGAAACTCTACAAGAAATATATATGAGTGGCCGATTCTTCATTAATTTGACAACGGAGTATAATTTCAATCTTTTGGATTTTTGCCAATCTAGTAGGTAAGAAATGGTATTTCAGTGTAGTTTTAATTGTATTTCTTTTGTCAATGAGTTTGAACATCTTTCTTTAGCATTAAGAGCTATTTGCCTTTATTTTTCGGTGAGCTCTGTCTTCAATTTCCTATCCCATTTAAAAATAGGATTTAGTCTTTTTTTCTCTTTATTTTAGGAGCTCTTTATTTTATATATTAGGGATATTAACATTTTAGCTTTTTTTTTTTTTTTTAGTTTGACATTTGTGTTATTTGCTCATGGTATTTTTTGCCATACATAAGTTTTTATTTGATGCATTCTGATTTATCCATTTTCCTCTATTATTTCTGGACTTTGAGTAGTAGTTAGGCAAGTTTTCCCACTCCCAGATTATAGAAGAGTTTACCCATATCAACTTCTAGTACTACAAAATTTAATTTTTTAGAATCTACTTTTTGATCCGTTTGGAATTTACTCTCATATATGGCAAAAAGAAATGGATATATTTTTTATCTTTTTTCCCATGTAACTATACAGTTACTTCAATTCCACTTAATAAATATTTGCTCTTTGTCCCTCAGACTTGAGATGCCATCTTTATTGTATTCTATAATTTTTATGTACATATGTATATTTAACCAAGTTGATTTATGAAATTTTTATTTTGTTCCATTAGTCTCTCTGTCTTTTTAGACTACAGATTCCACATTGTTATGAGATTTTTAGTGGATTTTAATAACTGATAGGACTAGTCACCCCCTCCTACTTCTTTTTCAATACTTTTGCTTTTTTTTTAAAAAACAAACTTTATAGTTAACTTGTATAACTCTAGAAAAGAAAAAAACTGGTGGTTTTCAGTGGTGTTATATTAAATTTATAAATTACCTGAGGGAGAATTGATCTCTTTATAATGTTGGTTCTTCCTGTGTAAGTGAATGGCATATCTTTTCATTTGTGTAAGTTTCTTTTTGTTTCCTTTAAGAGTGTTTTATAGATTTGTTTGTATATATATGGATATTTCTTGTTAAAATTTAGCCTAAATATTTTGTTATTATTATGCATTTTTGCTACTGCAAAAGTGGTCTGTTTCATTATATCTTCCATTTGGTTATGTTTGTATATATGTAGGATATTACTTTTGATATGTTAACTTTTTATACCTCATGAGTTTATTCAATTTGCTTATTGTTTAAGGTATTTTTTTAATTATTATTTTGGGGAATTTCAATTTCATTTTTGCATGGGGTTACACATACTAAATTACAGCAATGGGAAAATTACTTCACTTTAAAATTCAAATGCCCATAAAAGTTTTAGAAATGCTTATACTACATAAATGAAGGCACATCTGTGCTCAATGAGCCTAGTAGTAATACGTGCAAGGCCATAGCTTACAGTGAAGTATCTGCTTAGCTGGGCTCTTTTCTAAATTCAGCATAAGAAAATTATAATTCTTCTTACCTTGAATAGTCATTAAATTTCCCTTAAGGTACTAGATATGTAGTTTTGTATATACAGTCCTCCATGTAGAATTTATCACTTCTTCTCATTGTAAGTATGTATTTCTCTATGGCTCTTAATCTTCATTTTCTTTTTGGACAACCACTAGCCTTCCCAGAATTTTGTCAATAGTAGGAAACCTCTTAAACATTAAGTTATGTTTTTCCTTCTCTCAATCATTAAATGGCTTTTCATCTTATTTAGAATATGGCCTGGAAGACCCTACAGAATCTGTCCCCCAACTTGCCCTCTCCACCACCTCTGTGACCTCATTTTCTACCATGTTCCCATCATTTCCTCCATACTGCCTCAGGGGCTTTGCACTCAAAATATTTCTCCAAGATATCCCTTTGGCTCACTCCTTTATCTCCTTAAGGTGTCTTACCAATAGATCAAATAGATCAATAAGTATTTCCTGACCATTCCTTTAAAGTTGCATCCACACTTTGGTAGATGCTTCCTTGGCCCCATTTCTTATCCCTCCCTATGTCTATACCCTTTACTATGTGATTCTCCAGTTCTCTCTCCCCGCAGGTGGGGTGACCTGCCCTATTACGTTCAGTAATATGACTTTCTTTGGCCAATAGAATGAGCTGGAAGTGACAGTGTGCCAGTTGCAAGCCTGTGTCTCAAGAAGTCTTGGCTATTTCCACTTGTCCTCCCACACCCCTCCCACACCCCTTCCAAGGCCCTGAGGACCTGTTCAGTCTAGGCTGCAGGAGGTGGAGACACATGAGGTCAGAGCTGAGTTGGCTCAATCCCCACCTCCAAGGTCAGCCTTGATCAACCTATCGGCAGCCAACCCCAGCCAAGATCAGCATAGTTGACTGATCCCAAACACATGAGCAATAAACACCTATTGCTTACTGTAATTTTGTGACAATAGTAAACTAAGAGACACACCACTGACACTTTATTTTACTAAACTTTACTTAACAGTTATCACTATCAATGTATTACATTTACTTCTTTACATTTACTTCTATGTTTATTATTTTCTACCCTTTAATATTAATTCCATGAAGGCAGGGAATTTCTTATCCAGTATAAAATTGGGTCTCAATAAATATTTGTTGGGTGAATAAATTCACAAGTTCTTTCTATAAGTTTCACCAAATGCATTGAATTAGTTGTTCAAAAGAATTTCTCAAACTATTTATTCTTTCACACACAGAGACATACAAATGATTTAAATTAAATGAGCAAAGCTGTTTCTAAACTCTTCTTAGAATTTCATATACTATATTTTTTGTCTTTCACTTTGGATTTGTTTTCCTTTATTTTTTGGTCAGGTGTCTTTCACTCAGCATAATTATTTTGAGATTCACCCAGGTTATTGCATATATCAATAGTTCATTCCTTTTTATTGCTGAATGGTATTCCACTATGTTGGTATTTTAAATTTATTTATCCATTGATCTATTGATGGCCATAAGGGTTTTTTTTTCCAGTTTTGGGCTAATATAAATAAAGCTGCTACTAATATTTGTTTATAAGTATTTGTAAGAACATATGATTTCATTTGTCTTAGCTAGATACTAGAAATGGAATGGCTTTGTAATTAAGTAGGTAGGTATATATTTAACTTTTTGAGAATCTTCAAAACTGTTCTATAAAAGAGATTGTGATGTACATTTCCACCAGCATTGCTTGAGAGTTCCACTTATTTTTTAAAAAATATTATTTTTTACTTCAAAATATTAAATGTTTTCTGTTACATGGATATCTTGTATAAGGCTTAAGTTGGGGTTTTTAGTGTGCCTATCACCAGAATAGTGTTTATTGTATCCAATAGGCAATTTTTCACTCACTACCCATCCCTCCTCCCCTCCTTCCTGCTTTCCAATGCCCTTTACATCTCCTTGTGCCCATGTGTGTCCACAGTTTGGCTCTCAGTTATTAGAGAGTGCCTGTGGTATTTGTTTTTCCATTCCTGAGATACTTCACTTAAGATAATGGTCTCCAGTTTCATCCAGGTTGCTGTAAAAGACATTATTTCATTCTTTTGTAGTAGTAGTACTACACACACACACACACACACACACACACACACACACTATATAGAAGTAGTACTCCATATATATATGCCACATTTTCTTTATCCACTCATGAATTGATGGGCACTTAGGTTGATTCCACATCTTTGCAATTGTGGATTATACTACAATAAACATTCAAGTGCAGGGTGTCTTTTTGATAAAATGACTTCTTTTTCTTTGGTTAGATATGAATGGTGGGATTGCTGGCTCAAATGGTAAGTCTACATTTATTTCTATGAGGAATCTCCATACTGTTTTCCATAGAAATTTCAATAACTTGCAGTCCCACCAATGGTGTATAGACATTCTTTACTTTCTGCATCCATGCCAGCATCTATTGTTTTTTGACTTTTTAATAATAGCCATTCTGACAGGGGTAAGGTGGTATCTCATTGTTGTTTTAATTTGAATTTACCTGATAATTATTGATACTGAGAATTTTTAAATACATTTGTTAGACATTCGTCTATCTTCTTTAGAAAAATTTTCATTAATGTCTTTTGTCCACTTTCTAATGGGGTTGTTTGCTTTGTTTTTGTTGATTTGCTGGAGTTCTTTGTAGATTCTGAATATTAGCTCTTTATCAGATGTATAGTTTGCACATATTTTCTTCCATTCTGTAAGTTGTTTATTCACTCTGTTGATTATTTCCTTTGCTATGCAGAAGCATTTTAATTTAACTAAATCCACTTTATTTATTTTTGTTATTGGTGGGTATGCCTTTGGGGTCTTAGTTATAAATTCTTTGTCTAGGCCAATGTCTACAAGAGTTTTCCCTGTTTCCTTCTAGAATTTTTATGGTTTCATGTCTTACATTCAAGCCTTTTATCCATCTTGATTTAATTTTTGTATATGCTGAGAGATAGGGGAACTATTTCATTCTTCTGTTTGTGGCCATCCAGTTTTCCCAGAACCATTTATTGAATAGAACTTTCCCCAGTGTATGTTGTTGTTTGCTTTGTCAAAGATCAGTTGTTTGTAGGTAGATTATTTTATTTCTAGGTGTTCTATTCTGTGCCTTCTATTCTGTGTGTCTTTACTTTTATACCAGTAGCATGCTGTTTTGAATACCATAGCCTTGTAGTATAACTTGAAGTCAGATAATGTGATGTCTCCAGCTTTCTTCTTTTTGCAGCTATTGTAAATGGTATTAAGGTTCCAATTTGACACTCAGTTTGACTATTGTTAGTATATAGAAATGCTACTGATTTTTATACTTTGATTTTGTACCTTGAAACTTTGCTGAATTTATTTATGAATTCTAGGAGTCTTTTGCTGGAGTCTTTAGGGTTTTCTAGCTACATGATCATATCATCAGCAAACAGGGATAACCTGATCTCCTCCTTCCCAATTGAATGCCCTTTATTTCTTTTTCTTGCATAATTGCTCTGGCTAGGATTTCTAGTACTCTGTTGAATAGAAGTGGTAACAGTGGGCACTGTTGTTTTGTCCCAGTTACTAGAGGGAAAGCTCTGGACCAGACAGATGCATACCAAATTCTACCAGACCTATAAAGAAGAACTGGTATCTATACTACAGAAATTATTCCATAAAATCAAGAAGGAGGGAATCCTTCCTCACTAATTCTATGAAGCCAGTATCACCTCACTACCAAAGCCTTGAAAGGACACAACAAAAAAAGAAAATTACACTATATCCCATATGAACATAGATGTAAAAATCCTCAACTAAATATTAGCAAACCAAATTCAACAACACATGAAAAAGATAATGCACCACGATCAAGCAGGTTTCATCCCAGGGATACAAGGATGGTGTAACATATGCGAATCAATAAATGTGATTTACCACATAAACAGAATCAAAAACAAAGATCCTATGATCATATCAATAGATGCAGAAAAAGCATTCAATAAAATTCAGGACCTTTTCATGATAAAAAGCTCAAGAAAATATGCATAGAAGGAGCATACCACAAAATTATAAAAGCCTTTTATGGCAAACTTACAGCCAACATTGTACTGAATGGAGAAAAGTTGAAAGCATATACTGTATTTTGAAAATTTTCTGGCTGCAAGTGGTTGGTACTCTATACATCACATTCTTCAGAGTTATTTTCTCTCTTGATTATTGACTGAGTTTAAAAAGCAGGAATCAAAATGGTTAGGACTCAAGGCTAATGTCCACTTGAAAACTCTCCTCCCCTCTTTTGTGGGCCTAAATCAGCAAGGATAAATATTACTAAACAAATTCACTTATGTGATATGGACTGAATGCTTGTACCCCCTGCCTCAATTCATTTGTTGAAACCCTATTCCCCAATGTGACACTATTTAGAGATGGAGTCTTTGGGAGGTGATTAGGTCGTGAGGGCAGAGCTCTCTTGATAGGATTAGTGCCCCTATAGGAGGAGACATGAGAAGGCGTTCTTTCTCTCCCCCTGTTCTCTGCCATGTGAAGTCATTGCAAGAAGACAGACATCTGTAAACCAGGAAGAGGGTCCTCACCAGAACCTGACCATGCTGGCACCTTGATCTCAGATCTCCCAGCCTCCAGAACTGTGAGAAATAAATTTCTGTTGTTTAGACCACCAAGTCTGTGATATTCTGTCACAGCAGCCCAAAATGAATGAGACACTCATATTTCATTCATTTTAGAAAATATTTCATAGAGCCTACTTTTACTTCCAAACACTGTTGAAAAAGAAAACATTTAAAGACAGAAGAAAATAATTTTTAATTGATTGAGATATCATTGAAAACAGAGAAATTGTAACCAAAATGTTACCTTTGAGTCTGAGACTCCTAGCTGGGCACTATTTGCCACATTAGCCCTTTGGAGATATGATACCTAAAAGGGCTCTGAAAATAAGATGTCACCATCTTATTTTTTACTTTTTTTTTTTTGCTTTTCAGATTTTTTATTTGACAAGATTTTGGTAAAACTAAGAATGTAATTTTAGAAAAGAATACAATTTGGCCTCTTGAAAGTTTTTCCATGCACTTGCATAATGAGACATTCCAGTCTTTTAGAGATATTTTTGGCTTTGCTTTCGCAGGTAATAAATTAATGACGCTGAAGACTAGGGCTTGACTTATGCTAAAAATATTTGAGCCAAAATGTATACCATGCAAGAGTTTAGTCACTGCAATTGAGCGTCTTCTTCACTCCATAGAAACTGCTGTCCAAACTGAGAGTCTGTCCTTGTTCCTGTGGGCAGGGAGGTCATGCTCTTCCAGGTAGGACCATAAAGGCCACTGTTTTGCCAAAAGTAGGAACTCTGAAAATTTGTATTTCTGCCTAAGTCTGTCCAGCAGCTCTTAAGGGAAGGAAAGAGATGGATCTATTTGTGATCTAAAACAAAACTTGATGATTCATCTACTGCTTCTTTCAGGGAAGTAATAATTCTTCATAATTTATGAATTGTAGAATGTTTCCATCATTATAGCAATAGAAAACTTGTTTATTTCTGCCAAGTTTTACTTGCTTGAGATTATTTCAGAAATTTTTCAACTATTCAAACCTACTTATTACAAATCTTAGCTTGTTACACTTCTGTTATTAGCCTATAGTATGTGTTTTGTTGAGGCAATATCTATAAATACTCAGTTGCATTGGTATTGTTGAGTTGTTCCATCACATAAGTGCAAAAAAATGTGATTAATTTTCTGCTTCACCTATGTTTGTGAGACAGAGATTCCATAGCATATGGAATTGAGCTGAAGAAGATATTTAAATGTTTACATTTAGAAGTGGAAGTCTAATCATTTAAATTATTTAGTTGACTGTTGAAGTATTGCTTGAATTGCTTGGAAGGTTGATTCATCTTGACTCTCGAAGTATCACTCTTTCCAATTCTGAATGAGTATTTTTTCATATTCAAATTTAAATTCAACTTTTCTGCAAACATTGCTGTGACATAGTTTTAATAGCACCATCTGTATTTGTAGTCCATCTGTGAAATAAATAAACAAATAGGCC
>CAUYRT010087505.1:0-10768 GCA_963574885.1 Lepilemur ruficaudatus | reverse complement strand
CACACCCATTAGGTGTGAATAACCAAGGTTTTTTTTTTAAATTGAAGGGAGCCTTGAGTACTGCTTACATTCATAGATGGAAATGTGATTGTGCAAGTACAAGCCAGATAAATTCTAGAGAAAAAAATGCAGGGGTAGGAAGAAGGAGAGGTAGGACCTGGTCTTGTCCTTCAAGCTATTAAAATTTTTAAAAATATTATCATGAAAATAATATAATATCAGAAAACAGAAAGAAAAATTAAGTGGTGCAACCTATGGAAAATCAAGAATTAAACACTAAGAGATGAATATTTGATGTATAATGATGATGGCTTTCAAATTGAGAGAAATGATAAAATATTAAATAAAATCAGGACAATTAATCCATCTAGAAAAAAAATAAAATGAGATATTAACTTCAAGAAATATTAAAATCTAGGTTGAAAATAAAAAATGCTAAAGTATTTGAGGAAAAATTTAAAATGTATTTAGGGTTTTATATTCTATAACTTTAAAGAATGAAGAATAGGTTCTCACTTGTGGGATAGCAAAGATCTTACATGAGACAAAAATATTAAAGAAAAAATTGGAAAATTGAAGAGGCAACACAACTTAGAATATAATTCATCTTGGAAATTAGAACAGTGATGACTTCAGAAAAAAGGCGTAATTAGAATCAAGCTTTATTTTGGATTTTGAACAGAAAATTCAGGAACAACTAAAGTAAAAGAATGAAAGCCTAAGATGTATGTATGTCAGATTTGAAAAATTATTCAGAGTGACTGGAGTTCAAAATGCCCAGTAAAAGTCTATTAATTGTGAATTTAGTAGTGGAGGAAATTCCATTAAATTCCCCTCCTATTTATCTGTTAATAATTTTAAAACCATATATTTTCAATTTATCTTAATAATACTACCCAGTAATACAAGTAATTCATTCTAAAATGGATCCATTCATTTAGACTATAGGTTTAGATAGTTTACTTGTGCATAAAAAGTGAAAAAAAAAATCCAAACAAAAGCAATCAGATGATAAATGATTTTATGTGGCTTTGGTAATCAGCTTCAGAATATTCCATACATCTTTATTTTTAGAACTGATTAGCTTCTTTTCAGCTATTGCAAGAAAGATATGTAGCCACAGCCCTGGACACAAAGGGCTCTGATTTACCCGAATTCAGAAATGGTAAACGAGAATGAGATTTAACTTGATTTCATCTATACCTGCTCCCTTCCTGGTTATCTTAATTCCACTCAATTTCACTTTTATTATAGAAGCAACAAAACAATGTTTATTTCAATCCTGTTAAATTTACTGAAGGATTAAAATAAAGTACTCAAAGTTTTGACATTGATATCTTAAAGTGATATTTTCTGCTGTTGAGATGATTATATGAGTACTATATCTACTGAGTCAACACTTGGCTATGCTAAATCTTAAATTATTTAGAAATTAACATAATCAGGCAAAAAATTCTTAGCTACAAGTCAATAGTGGAGGATATTTTAATATGGTTAGTTGAAATGTGTCAATCTTACGACTTTTATAGTTCAGGTAAAATTCCTATAGGCCTCTTTGACATTTTGAGTCTCTGTATCACATTTATAGGTAATTGAATTAAACTTGAATTTAATATTTTTGTTGACCTAACAAAGCATATTTAGTCCAAATATAATGTAACCTAAATTGTGCATTTAGACATTAGCTAAAATTCTATAAAACTTTTCATTGCAATAAATTTATAAATATAAAATTTTGATAGCACCAGACAAGTATCTGAATGCTATTTTCTTGAAGGTTTGCCAATATTTGGAGTCATTTCAGTCTACCTATTTATGATTTTATATTTAGGCATAATAAGTAATATAATAATACCATGAATATGTAATCTTAAATTTTCTGTACTTGATATCATGTAACAATTATTATCTGCCTGTAATTGTTCTAAGCCCTTCAAACATGTTAACTTAGATAATACTATAACATACCTATAAGGTTAGTTCTAGTATCCTCATTTTCTGATGAGGAAGCTGGGGCACAGAGAATTAAGTACTTAATTTGTACTGCAGGAAAACTGTGGTGCTTAGATTACAACCTTAGCCAGGCTAATTGTCCAGGATCTGGATCTTGCACCCTAGACAGTCTACCATACTGTCTTTTATCTATGCTTGAAAGTTTGTTTAAATTATTTGCCAAAAATTTCATTCATTCCAAAGAAATATTATGCTATTTGTTTTACCCAATATCATATTGATCTCCTTTTTAAATTTAAAAACATTCCAGAAGTGTATTTCACTGCCTCTTTAGGACTAACTGCATTATCAACTGGATACTCTAGAGGTCACTCTAAAAATTTGATACAATTGAGAGATATATAAATTTCATATACTTATTTCATCTTTTAAGTCATAAACCCTGATGTAGAAATTTTGTTTTCAATTTAATATTCTCATATTTTTTCTTAATTTTATGTACTCATCATGTGCAATGTGTTAAGCTAAAATTTAAACAGATGTTTCAAATGATACTTTAATATAAGTACAGATAACCTACAAATAGCAGATGATGTATCTTTAAAAAGCTTTGCAGAAGACCTAGCAATTGTCATTTCAGATGCTGAAATTAAACTAGTGAGCAATGGAGCATGTTAATTTTGTTGTAAAAGTTATATTCCAAAGATAAGACTTATACTGTGTGGGTTTTCCCAGGATCAGAAAGTTGAAATGGAGGCCACCAGATAAGGAGTCCATTCTGGAACAAAATTTTTAAGCTAAACCTGGAGATATCTGTGAGGTTATTCTTATAGCTAGAGGAAAAGACAGCAATAAAACACTTGGGAGAAAAACAGCAGAAAAATATATGTTAGGATATTTTTTACTTGATCCCACTGAGTATAGGAAGAGTATAGAGAGTCAGCATGTTGTGTGTGTAACAACAGTGGTATCACACCTGGATAAACAATCTATTTATCCTCTTGTGCTCTCTAAGGATGAGATACTAAATGAAGAAAAATAGCAGAATAGAAGCATCTATGTGTTTAAGTCCCTGTGGGACACAGCCTGATAAAGAAGCTGTTGTTGGAAAAGGGAGACATCTCATTGATCAAGGAGAAACATTGCTAGGTTTTATATAGTACTTTACTGGGAGAAAATAAAAATAAAAGACAGGACAGAAGTCAACAAGTATGTTTCTGTCAACTATGGACATCTCCAGGGAAGAATACAAAGGAAATTTTCTCTTGCAATCAATACACAGTGACCACTAAAAATGCAAGATTAATCAGCTACAATCTGAGTAGCACACTGAAATATGTTATAAAGGATCAAGGCTGGCTACATTAATTTGAGGGTCCAAGTGCAAAAGGAAAATGCAAGGCCCTTTGTTTAAAAAGCAGGAGAAAAAGTGCCATTACACCTTCTTCCACAGTCTCTCTCAACTTGTATTGGTGCTTTTGTTTTTTATTTATTTTCCAAATTAAAAATCTATATTAATTATTAGCATATATTTTACCACTGTAGTATGCAATGGCAATTCTAAATACAAATGTCAGAGCATTTAACTCATGTACAGAATTACAGAAATGACATAATTTATATTTCATAGCTTGTACATGCATATGTTTTTTTCTCTTACTAAAACAGTGGAAATGCTAACTGAAATTTTTTTTCACTTCTTGATACACAGACATTTTACTAAAAGCCTCTACTTTCAGTTCACTGGTAAGTAAGGAAGGGACTGAGAAGAGAAAAGAACTGTGTGGAGTTGCTTTTTCTTTTCCTTTCCTTCTATGTCATCATTTTCAGCATACAGTTGTTCCCTAATAAGGGAAGTAATAAAAATAAGAAAGAATATAAAATCTTCATTTCTATGAAGAATGACAAAGGACAAAGAATATCCTATGTTGTTTTCATTTCTTAGAATGCTATTGTCTTTCTACACTTGAAGCAAATTCTTATTCTAACGGAAATAGAATAAGAATTGCCTCTCTGGGTTGTCATGACCTCTGCTTACTTAGTTATGGACAAAACACGCTTATCTTCTCACTTTGAGTCTCACTGAACTCCCATGCATCGTGGGTTCACTGGCATTTTGTGCTATGGGGATCTCGAATACTGTATACACTATATTTGAATAAAGTGTCATGTAACAGTGAACACACATATTGCAAGAAACTTCTCCACTCATGACCATGTTCCATTGGAATGTACTTCAAAACACAAGTCCAAAGATGAAATTGTTAAGAATTTCAAGATGGTGACAACAGAGCATAAATCAAGCACTTTCTCAGTGCAGGGCCATGTGAGACCCAGTTTGCAAGCCCATGAATCCATCCCTGTTGAAGATGGTATTGCTCTTTACATCAATATATAAGACTGGGTTACAATGTATTTTAGGGCTAGGTATTTTATTCCCATATGTATTTTTCAGGAAAATAATTTCAAATATTAAGTAAAAACTCATTTTTAATATTAATGTAAGTCAAATGCAAATGTAAGTTGCAAATTATATAGAATTTCTTTGGAGCTAAAACAAGAGAAAGTGGCACAACTATGGTGGTATTGAGACAGACAACATGAAATGAGGCAGAGCACAGCAGAGGCAAATCCAGTTGATCATCACTAGGAGCAACATAAGGACAAAGAATGATTTCTGTTGGATCTGTTTGTAAAAAACAAATGCAGAGGCAGAACTGGGGATGTTAATACAAAACAGAGACACCTTGGGAGAAAGACTAATGGGAAGTAATCGAGGTGTATTAGTTTTACATCTGGAGAGTGATAGGGCTACTGGCTAGAAAGAATAACCAGATTGTCAACAGGGTAGGGAACCAAGATAACATAATTCAGAATGAGTGACATAATAAAGGAAGAGTGGAGTGCTGGAATTGGGATGTTGAAGTAGGACGTCTCGAGAGTTCATTTTGAATAAAGCACATATTAAAAATGGATGGAGCCATATCCACACGGTGCTATTGAGGTCAGCTGTATTGGCACTCAAGAGTCCTGTAGTCATAACTAGCTAATGGCCATTTAGTTCCCGAGAGATTACTTAAGTTCTAAATGACAAGGTTTGTGTGTATGAGGCTGCCTTTGCCATCCTGTTTAAATAGAGTTGTCTTAAGACAGGATATTGCTGTATCCACAGTGGACAGTTACATTTGGACCTGGACCCTGATAAGATTTGGGAGGACAGAATAATATAAAAAGATAGGACAGATGATTGAATATTGTAATCAAATTCTTCTGGGACTAAATTATCCAGATAAACACCTGTATGTTTCTCTTTCCTTTAGAACTAGACCTTGATTTAAGTACACTTGATATCTAATCAAATAAATGGAAAGGAGGAATAACCAGTCTAATCATGACTATTAAACATTAATATTTAAGAAAATGAATATAAAATGCATTAGAAGTTTTATAATGCATTTTAAAAATCTTCCTGGAAATCATTAAATAAATACTGGGATCTTTGGTAAAGGAAAACAAATTACTAAACACATACACATATATTTTCTAGCCATCTTCTTAGCTCCTGTAAGAGAGTGAGGTAGAGTAATAGTAAATTTAGCTACAGAAGAGGAGGAAGTTCTTACCTTATTAAAGGTTCTTGTCATTCAAATAAAGACATTCACACATTGTTACATTTCCTAAATTTTCATCAAATGAAGCAATTAGAGTATATAAATTGCCTAATATGTAGACACTAATTTAATATCTGCTAGTAACGTATCAAACATTTCATTTATATATTATTTTATATGAGTATTTCAAGTTACCAGTGAGGAAACTGAAGACAAGTTACATAATTATCAAATACCAGTCACAGTACTTATATCTGTTGATTCTAGAACCTAATCACTGTTCATAATATACTTTGGCTATTTTATAACATACAGGGTTGGTAAAGCTAAATATACGTATTTTATGGATATAAAATGTGCACTAAGAGCAGAAAATAGTCTTAGTGATGTAAGATTTTGTAAGGAAGTTTTCTTGTCTCCCTCGTCTATGCTAAACAAGATAATGTAGTAGCCATATTCAGGCAGAGTTCTGTGTAACATTAAAAAGCCCGAGATTCCTCCCCTCTGACATATTAGCTTACAAGGTGTTCCTATTCAAATATTTAGGCTACATCTCAATAGGTCTTCATTCTTTAAGATAGAGGGCAACTATTTTTATTGGAATTAATAGATTGTTAATGGGGCTTGCTTGGAATGTTTGTTTAGGACAACTGCTGAGGCATTTTCCTTGCTCACCGTCTGATATCAGTTCCCCAAATATTCTTTCTTATTCTTTATATTTCTTTTTCATCTCTCTGTGCTGTTTATTTGAGGGAAAAGGCAAACCAGTCTGATTGGTTAGAGAAAACCAATATTTTGGTGGGAAAAAAACTCTACTAGATGTAATAAAATAGAAGAGTTTTGAAGAAACATATTCCTAACATTTTTTTTTTTTTTAGGGAAACAAATTCCATTTCTGAGATACTGCCACTCAAATTACTATACACTTTCAAAATGTGTTCGGTTTTAAAACATTTTCCAATATGTAGCCATAGCCAAAGAAAAATTTAGATACTCAAAAACTTTAATCATATTTAAGGAATTGGAATTTTAATTTAATATCTTTATAATATCATTTTAAATAGGTGAATGTGAGGTTATATGCCCCAGAGATAACCAAGTGTTATTTTGAGAAGTTTAGAAAGTTGGTCAAAGCTTCTAGAAAAGATTAATGATATGATGACTATTTTACTGAGGGCACATACAATGATTAATACCATTATTATAGAGGATTTGAATAAGAAAAATTCTTTTTCCTAAGCAATGATGTAGTAGGAAGGGAAAGCCAGGAAACAAAATTATGTTGTGAGTTTATGATCATTTAATGAAAATATTTACCTGTAGGTTATGTTGTAAGTATTATAGTATCTGATATAATTCTTGAAAATTATCCACTCAATTTTACTATCTAGGTGAATTAGTCAAGAGCTTAAAAATATGAACAATTTCAAAGGAGGGATTTACAAATAGATTTCCCAGAATATGTCTACAATTATATAGTCCTTGAGACAATTCTTTCTCGAGCTTATTCTGAAAATAATAGACATTTTAATAGACTATTTAGTCAGATTAGTTATACATTTTAATACACAGCAAACTCTTGTTTAGACAGAATAGTAAATTGGAAGTAGTTTGGTTAACTTATAGTATAATCCATACTTACATTATGACTTTTCAAATAATTAGAATACAATGAATTATATTGAACATAAATTCTATACTAATGTAATCTGCCATTTTTGACTATTATTTGCTTCTTTGATGATATAATGTATGTGATATTTAGCAGATTAATCATATACATATCTAGATATATGTATAGAATATAAATTTCTTTTAAAAACACAGCCTTGATATCTTAATAACTGCTTTATTTTTGCCTGAAAATGTCCATTGCAAAGTTATGTTTTTACAATTTTGTCTAGGCCATGAAATACATTGAGATTTTCTTATTCTACTTTTTCTATACTCCTTATTGTCTATTTCTCATATATCTCTAGGAATAAAACTCTCAGCACATATCTTCACTCCTATATTCTAGGTAGGTGTGTGTATATATGTGCATGTATTTCTATGAATATGTGTGTATCTCTAGTTACCTTTACTTTCTTTCTTTGTCTTCTCCACATCTGATACTTCTACCAATTATCTGAAATCCCCCAATTTTCATTATTTAACTCATTACTTTATCAATTTTATCCTTCTGTTTAGTATGTTATTACTTTCTCCCTCTATATTTGTATATTCCCATAGTCTGTAAGTGCTTTAAGCCATCATCAATCCTAAAAACAAAGATAAACTTTTTTATTCTTGCTTTCCTGTCTGCTTAAATTCTTATTTACATTTTTAGGTTACAGAAATCCTTGAAAGAAAGTTTCCCCCTACTTGATACCAATCTACAATTTCTTAACTCTCTTTTATATATAATTCATCTTCACTACTTTACCAAATCTGCTTTCTTATAGTTCACCCATGACTACCTAATGGTAGAATTCAATAGCCTATTTTCAAAGTGGAAGAGGCTAACTAAGAAAATTGGATGATGCACGCATTTCTATAAACAACTTTTGTCTTAGATAGTACACCACTTGCTGAAGTAGTCCACAAACCTGCATATACTTAATGGTTTAAACATAGTAGAAATTAATTTGTCATTCTTGGAAAGCCCAAAATGAGTGTTCTTATTTGATGTGTTGCTCTCCTCTAAGTCATGACACAGTCATGACCATAAGAGTCATTTTACATCTTATGGTTTTGCCATTTTCAATACATAGATCCAAGGTTACTCTGCTCACTTATTTAAAGCTGTTGAAAATATAAAGAATATTGAATATTGTGTATAAATGCTACTCCTTTCTCTCATATTCCATTGATTACAGTTTACCTTTTAGCCACATTTAATTGTAAAAGAGGGTGGGAAATGCACCATAGTGTCCAGCAAGAACACAAAATGAATTTGTTGAGCATGTGCCCAATTTCTGCTACATTGAAACTTTCTTTTTGAGTCTTTTCTTTCTTCCATCCACTTCCTTAATTTTTGAATTGTTTCATTAAATATGGAGATTTCAAATGGGATTCTATCTGTAGATGACCTGAGCAACCTCTTACTATGCCTCTAACATTGAATAGTAAGAACATTCTATTACAAAGAGCAACAAAAATTATTAATGTGAGCTGCCTAGTTACACGAAAGTAATACAAGTTTTGCAAAATAAACATTGATTTTAATCTCAAGTTTTCCAGGGATCTACAGGAGCTCCTCTATGCTTATTAAGTTCTACTCACTAGTGACTAAATAGGCATAATAGACTGTTCCCAAATCCAGGTGCTTTCAAGCTGATCACATATTAGCCTTTCTAATGATAGAGCTGTAAATAATATTAATCTTTCTTCTAATGGCCTACTTTACCCACCCCTCTTCTTCTACCCCCTTCATTCTATCAGTTCACATACATAAAGATTATTGTTTGACATGCTTACAGATTAATCCATTTATTACAATTTAGTATTACTACATTCTGATGAACACAATTCTCTCTCCCTCTCTCTCTTTCTATATATATATATATATATATATATATATATTTATTTATTTATTTAAAATTTTACCATGTTATGAGTTCATTCTGAGCCACTCGTCTATGAACAAGTAATTCCATTAATCATGCATTTGTTATAAACTCACTTCAATATAGGAGAAAGGCATTGCATAATATTACAATTATAATTTCTTTAATTTTGGAATACAATAAATGTGTATTTGTTGAATACATCTCCTGATTCAATTATTCTATGATTATTTTAGTAATTATGAATATTAACATAATTAAAAAATGTATTCATTAATACTGGAATTTGCTAATTATTAAGATATCAAAAAAACATAATAAATTAATTTAATTTACTTAATCATAGTAAGAAGCAAATATTGCCAAGACCCTAAATTGCTTTTTAGCATAGCTAATCTAGTTAAACTGTCTTCATTAATTTGCCAAGAGTTATAAGAGTTGCCAAGAGTTTATTTGTATTGTTAAAGAGGCAAAATACATTGTTCAATTTTATTTCACTTAGATTTTTTGAAAATTAATGATACATCTTCATTTTGAGAAAGTGGAATCCATATAGAAGTTAATTTATTGTCCAAAATTACTTTAAAAATTCATCATTATATTAGTTTTTTAGCACTTCAAGTTTGAAGAGTTTGATGACATAAAAAAAACATATTCTCAATGATTATTTGTATTGAAAAAGATTTTAAATAGTTCCATTTAAATTGGAGGATAATTTTTTTCCAAGTTTTCAATTCACCCTCTGCTCTATCTGATATTTCTTCCAAACACTAAACAAGGAATGAGTCTGAGATATTAGAATGGTTCTTAAAATATCAAGAATACAATATGCATTTGTGAAAAGTATTCTCATTGTGTTAAAGATTCCTATAATTTTAGAAAAACAGGAGTTATGCTGATATAGCATTATATTAATATATTCTGAAGGCAAAAATAATGCAAATTTTTACCTCCTCATTGAATTGCATTTAGTGGAAGATTTATATGTGGTACCAGTGGGATATGGTTGTCTATTTCAGAAGTACTAATTTCTATGTGATTACATGATTCAATTTAACTGTGTAAAGTTCATGAGTAAAAACCAATTACCTTATGGATAGAATGATCATACAACTTGCTTTACTTTGTAAAATGCAGAATTATGTTAGGATTGAACTGGTATAATCATTAATAAAGTCTCTTTTGCGCATGTTCTCTCTCTTTTTTTATTTCAGGAAATTATGTGAGTACAAACATTATGGTTACATTTAATATCTTTGCCTCTTGCTAGCAAGGGTTAGAGGTATGCCCTTCCCCTCTACAATGCTCACCACGTCCCTCAGTTGTGAGTCCACCCTCCAACCCCCTAATCCCTGGAGAATACCACCACCATTTGAGCCCCATAGTGTTAATCAGTCAGTACCAATTTGATGGCGAGTACATGTGGAGCCCATTGTTCCGATTTTTGTCACTTCACTTTGGATAATGGGCTCAAGCTCAGTCCAGGAAAGTATAAGTGGTGCTAGATCACTGTTGTTTCTTATAATTGAGTAATATTCCGTTGTATACATATACCAAATTTTGGTTATCCACTCAAGAATTGATGGGCCCTTGGGTTGTTTCCACATTCTTGCAATAGTGAATTGTGCTATCATAAACATTTGGGTGCAGATGTCT